>CAUYON010168177.1:0-16696 GCA_963573935.1 Arctocebus calabarensis
CCACCTCCCAAGTAGCTGGGACTACAGGCGCCCGCCACAATGCCCGGCCATTTTTTGGTTGCAGCTGTCATTGTTGTTTGGCGGGCCCGAGGGCTGGATTCGAACCCGCCAGCTCAGGTGTACGTGGCTGGCGCCTTAGCCTGTTGAGCCACAGGCGCCAAGCCAAGGAGACTGGTTTTAACCACACAAATCAGAATACAATGGCAGCTTTGATAAGTGCTTTACAGAGACACATGGTGCCATGTGGAGCCCAGAATTAGTCTGGAAGGTCACAGAAGACTTCCTGGGAGAAAGTGTCCTTTTGCTGAGATGTTATCTAGGTAAAGAGGGGCACGAAGAGCTTTCCAGTTAGGACAAGCATATGCAAAGGCCCTGGAGTGGGAAGGAACAGGATGTGTGTGAAGAAGGGAGGAAGGCAGTGTAGCTGGGTGGAGAGGGTGGTGAGGTCAGAAGAGACAGGAAGGCAGGACCAACTCTGCAAGACTTTTCTGGCCCCATATCGGTTGTCTTTAAGGCAATGATGCCATCATTCTCTAAGCACTGGGAGTTTCTAAGGCATTAACAGAGTGTGAAGAAAGAGGATGCCACCCAGGAAGCTATGGGGATCATCCGGGTGACAGAAGGCAAGGACTTGAAGGTGGAGATGGAGGGAAGAGGAAGAAGGTGTGAGACCATCAGGTGGTAACCTAGACAAGGCTTGATGGAGTATGGCAGCAGGGAGGTGAGGACAATGACCTCTAGATTTCTAAACAACCGTTTGGACAGGAAGGTGAGCCACTGACTGAAGTGGTGAACATGGGGCTGTAGGAGCCCAGGTTTGGGAGTAAAGAGCAGGAATTGAGTCGTGGTCATGTGGACTTTGCATTGACTCACAGCCCTTCCTCTTTTTGACCAGTGGTGTGCCTAAGAGTCCCAAGGCCAAGTTCAAATCCTGACTCCTCACTTAGGAGCTCTGTGACCCCAGGGCAAGTTACTTAACCTCTCTGGATCCTGGTTTGGTCCTCTGTAAAGGGATCATGATGGCACTTACAGGTTCATAGTAAGACCAACTTATGAGGTGACTGAGATGATGCTTGGCACATACAGAGCAATGGATGTTATTTGGTGTCCTGCCCACTGCTTGGTAAGTGTTTATTTACTTGTCTGCCTTCCCCACCAGCCTGGGAGGTCCTTGAGGACAGAGCCTTTCTATTTTTTCAGTGTTCCAAGGGCCTACCACAGGCCTGGTATACACAAGGTGTTTCATGCATGTTTATTGAGCTTTTATTGTATATAGATTTTGCTTTCCTTTCCTTGCACTTAGCTTTTCAAAGGTAACAATGGGATTTCATGCTCAGCTATGCTCTTCCCAGAGCGAGGCCTGCGTGCCAGAGGTGCCCAATGAAGGTCAGTGGTTTGAATCAGAACCCAGCCTCGGATCCGTGAGCACACCTGCCCCCCTCGGGTGTGATGGGTGCATATTTCTTATTGCCCACGTGTCTTGCCTTCCCTGCCAAGCACAGTATTAAATGGCTGTTCAGCAGCTCGAGCACATAGATATTCCTTTCAAAATTATTACATTCACCTTTTGTTGGCAGAACATGCCATATTAAATGTCCCAACCTCTTATTGAATGTGGGTGTGTGCTTTCTGCTTCCGCTTAAACAGCAGTATTGAAGCTAAAAGGCCTTGTCAGGGTTCCAAGTGCCTGGCTGGCCAAGTATCGGCTGGACCCAGGGGCCAGTGAGGACTTGATCTGGAGTTAACCTGAGCTGACTTAGGCGGGGCTGTCATCACCATCACATCATTGTCTTCATGCCTGACACCAGCACCAGCACCATCATCATCACTGCCACCATCACCGCCACCATCATCCCTCCCATTGCCACCATCACTACCATAACCAACACCATTAACCACCATCATCCCCATCATAACCACCACCCACGCCACCATCATCACCATCAACATGGCCACCATCACTACCAACTTCATCACCACAATCACCATTACCATCTACAGGGCCACAGTTGCCACTTCCAGTATCACTATTTTCACCACCATCATGCCTACCACAACTTATACTATCAATTACGGACATGTATTGAGAACTTTATCTATGACGGATGTAGCGCTAAGCACCTTGCATGCATGATTTTATTTAATCTTCAACATGGCCTTAGAAGCAGATACATTTTTTTATTCTTGTTTTACAGATGAGAAAACTGAAGCTCAGAGAGGTTAAGAATTTTGCCCCACATCACACAGCCAGCAAGCGAAGCTAGCTTTTTTTTATTATTATTTTTTATTTATTGATTTATTTTTCTTTTTTTGAGACAGAGTCTCAAACTGTTGCCCTGCATAGAATGCTATGGCGTCATAGCTCACAGCAACTTCCAACTCTTGGGCTTAAGCAAACCTCTTGCCTCAGTTTTTTTCTATTTTTAGTAGAGATGGGGTCTCACTCTTGGTCAGGCTTCGAACTCGTGAGCTGAAGCAATCTACCCTCCTCAGCCTCCCAGAGTGCTAGGATTATAGGTGTGAGCCACCATGCCCGGCCAAAGTTAGTTTTTTTTTAAACTCAAGTCAACAGATATTTAGTGAGTGGTCATTAGCACTTGAGATATGGTGCTTTCCATTACGAGGGACATAAAAATGAGTGTCTAGTTCTCTGAGGGAGATCAGACACATGTAATTAATACAAGGCAGCCTAAAGGTTATCTTTCAAAAGAGAAAAGGCAAACTTCTAGGAGGGCCATGGGAAAGAAATATCATTTGTGGTTGAGACCCATACATAGGGGCACCCCATAATACAAACACTTTGATAAAATCTGTCCTAGGCTTTTTGGTCACTTCGGCTTCTTGTCTTTGTGACTTCCCTGGGAGTGTGACCAGCTCAAGGTAAGGCTTGGTTGTCTCTCTGAGTCCTGGGCCTTGCTGCCAAGGTTCCTGCCGCCATCTTGGTTTGCAGCTGGAAGGAAGAGTCACAGCCCTTTGAGAAGTGGAGAGAACCGAGGCTCAGAGGAGGGAAGGGACTTGCTGAAGGCAGAGAGCAAACTCTTTAAGTTCCCTGACAGCTCAGTCATTGCGTAAGGGCTGTATGGCCTCTAAGTTGATCAGGAATGGAAGGGAGGTGCCCATTTGAGGACCCTTTCTCCTTAGCGGCACTGGCTTGGGCAGTAAATGTTGGTGTATGTGGTGGTGATGGGAGGTCTGGCCAGCTGCTCCTCCCTTGGTCCCTTCCAAGGGGACCTCAGGGCAGCTAGGTGGGCCCTTTGTCTCATATTCCCTCAGCGGGGAAGGTCCCAGAGCCCATGGCCTGACATCAGACCTCTCCTCCGAACACTGGCTGGGCAGCATTTGAGTCAGATTTTCTCCCAGAGCAGCGGGACGGCCCCTTTCCTGAGAGGCCGGACCAGGCAAAAGGGAGAGTTGAGTGAGTGTAAGACGTTTGGTTTGTGTGAGGGAAGCAAGCCCCATCTTCTGGCGTTCTCCCAGGAGGCTGCAGTAAAGCCTTCAACTTGCCTTTTGATGATTTCTGGGTATGAGACTCATGTCCTTTTGACTCTGACTCATGCTGAGGCTGACTTCAGGGAGGGGGCGACCCAGCCTGGCTCTGAGAGGGCTGTGCCTGAGCCCTCCATTTACTCATCCGGCAAATAGTTTTTGACCTCCCACCACGTGTCAGGCATGGTGCTGGGAAGGGGGGC
Organism: Arctocebus calabarensis; assembly: GCA_963573935.1. Taxonomy (NCBI): domain Eukaryota; kingdom Metazoa; phylum Chordata; class Mammalia; order Primates; family Lorisidae; genus Arctocebus; species Arctocebus calabarensis. The sequence continues at coordinate 3,690 of CAUYON010168177.1, forward strand.
CCAGTGGTGAGGACAGAGCAGTCGTGGTTTCTGCCCTTATGGGGAAGAAGGGAAGACAGGCATAACGCAAACAGAAACAATTACAAACAGTTTTAAGCTCTACCCCAAAGAAGCAGGGGCTGCCCAGAGAACATGCAACGGGGACCTGCCAGGGGCTGGGGTGTCACGATGGCAGCACTGTAGCCACCCTGCCTCAAATAGCTTCCCAGCTACGTACTGGCCATGACCTTCCCCAGTGTTATTATTTTGCCGTCCCACTCCCCCTGCTGCCATGGGAGCTCCATTAAAGCAAGGGCCTTGTCCCTCCCAGACTCTGGTCTGTCCCACCCCCTCCCTCAAGTCGGTGCGTGGCTCACATGGACAGCATACGTGTTTGCTGAATTAAATGAATAAGTGAATGAACAAATACAGCTAGAGTGGGTAGGGTTTAATTTGGTTTATTTCATGTAAGTATCGTAAATCCCTCCTTGCCTCAGGTATTCAGAGAGATTCTATACATGAGAGACGGAGTGTCCCGGGGGTTAGGTCATAAACTGGGACTTGGACCCAGGACTCTGCCTCTAAAGCCCTAGGTCTTTCCAGCACCCCAGGCGGCCCCACCCTTTGCTGAGCAAAGAGGAAGCACCAGCCCCTAGGAGCGGGAGATATTGTTTGCATTTTAGAGATGAGGTGATGGCTGCCAGTGAAGTCGGGGGCTCCTGGCTGGTGTCACTCAGCACTGCCACCCAAAGGCCTTTGATGGCAGTGCCTCTAGGCCTGATCCTGTCTGGTTACCACTGTTTGCAACTCTGTGATTCTGCCACCTCCTGCAGCTGCTCCTGGAGGTGCCAGAGCAGGTGTCCAGCCAGAGTGAGGCACAGGGGTGCAGGAGGGAGCACTGCCCTTGAAGCCGTTCAGGCTTATTTCCCAGCCAGACCATGCACCATGTGATGCCTGAAACAGCTTTCTGCCCTGTGGCATGGGGCATTTCAAAGCCTCCTGCCCATAGGTAGCAGAGAAGTACTTCGTGCACCTGGAGGCTATAGGGGTCTGCTTGATTGCCCACCCACTGGCAGGGGCCTGTACCTCTCTGAACTCCTGAGCTGAGATTTTCTTCCACCCAGATCTGAATTCAAGTCCCAGCTCTGCCACTTACTGGCTGTGTGATGTAGGCAAATCTGAGCCTCAGTTCCTCCATTTGGAACAGGGACAGAACCTATTAAGGTGGCTGGCCTAGAAAAAGCCATGCAAGTGGCATATCATCCCCTCCCCACACTTTCACCTCTAGCCTCTCCTAGCCAGGGTGTCTGCCATGCTTTGCACACACTGTTCTTGACCGATGCCTTGCCTTGCCTTACCCTGCAGGGGTCTCTTCCTTCCCCGACACCCCCAGAGGGTTGGGCAGTCCTGGCTTCTTTGCCCCCTGGTCTCAAAGCTAGAGTGATAAGGTGTGTAAAAGCCAGTGTGCGTGTGTGGACCTGGGCTGTGCCTTCTCATGCCAGTGTCCCCGGCACAGAGCAGGAGCAAAAGAATTATCACTTGAATCATGAGATGAAGAAAGAATTAAAACTACGAATGAATTAATGAGTAGAAGAAGGAATGAAGGAAGGATAGAGGAAGGGGAGAGAAAAAAAAATGAAGGAAAAGGAGAAGACAGGATAGGAGGGAAGAACACAGGAGATTAAAAAAGAAAGAAAAGAAATGGGAGAGAAAAGAAGGCAGAGAAAGAGCGCCCCTGCTCACTCTAGTGCTGTCACCGCAGAGCCGTCCCCTCTGCCTGGCCTGCCTCCTCTGCCGGTCACTCCACAGAGGTCTGCAGCTGCCTTGGTGCCCACAAAATCTTCATTGTTCTCTCACTGGCTCTGCTCCTCCTCCCCCAACTCTTAAGTGCCAGCGTGGTGGAATTATCAGAGGGGAAGCTTGTCTGTCACCAGGCATGGTGGGGCTGGCTCATCCTCTCTCCCCCAGGCTCACAGGGGCTGACTCAGCCCTGCTGCCTCTCCTGTAAGGTCACAGCTGCGTCTTTTCCAGAGGATCCAGGGAAAGTGGCTACGAAAGGGCATAGTCCCCACAACTGGAGAAATCCTTTCCAAGCAACCAGGGACAGAGAAGCCCTCAGCCTGGGGAGGGGGGAGGCAGACCCCCTCAATGTTGAAGGGGCTTGGAGGGGGTCAGCCTCTGCCCAAGCTGGGGAGGAGCCTTAACCCAACAGGGCATTCTAGAACAACCTCAAGGCAATTCCTTGAGCAGTGTCCAGGAAGGCTGGTATCTGGGACAGGGTTGGGCCAGAAGGAGGAGGGGTGGACTTTCCATATGGGACTCCAGACAGGGCTGAGAGACCATGAGAGTCAGCTTGAGAGGCGGAAGGCTGCTGAGGTCCCGCCAGCCCTGTCTGAGGTGACAGCCACAGGTTCTGTTTACTGTCCAAGGACCCCGTGCCAGGTCTCCACGGAGTGCTGGGTGCCCTGGGGCCTTATCCCGTTCCATCCTCACACTCGCCTTCTGGCCTAGGCGTGTCCTCGTCATCTGCCTGTGAGGAATGCCTGGCTTGGACAAACCCACCAAATCCCCAACACCATGGCTAGAGAATGTCAGAGTCAAGATTGGAACCAAGGGCTCGGCACCTGTGGCTCAGCGGGCTAAGGCGCCAGCCACGTATACCTGAGCTGGTGGGTTTGAATCCAGCCCGGGCCTGCCAAACAACAATGACGGCTGCAATCAAAAAATGGCCGGGCGTTATGGCGGGCGCCTGTGGTCCCAGCTACTTACTTGGCGGAGGCAAGAGACTCACTTGAGCCCAGGAATTGGAGGTTGCTGTGAGCTGTGATGCCACAGCACTCTATCCAGGGTGACAGCTTGAGGCTCTGTCTCAAAAAAAAAAAAAGATTGGAACCAGGGACAATCAAACCCTCTTACCTCCATGTCAGGGCCTACTCTTAGAAATGGTTTATTAATTTTTCTAGAATATAATAAGATACGTTAGCTGTAGAAATGCTGGCAAGTAGAGTTCAAGAAAGAAAATAGAATTTACCCTAAACCAAGTATTTTTTCCCCTTAAGCTCTTAAATAAAAAATAACACACACCACTTGGTGTCTTGGTTTTCGTACTTAAAGTTAAAGGATAAGTATTTTCCTGTGAGAATGAAAACCCTTAGCAAGTATAATTTTTAACAGCAGTCATCATGTTCTGGTGGGGGATATGTACCCTCATTTCCTTAGCCATTCCCCTGGACTTGGACATCTGGATGGAGTCCAGGGTTTCTTTGTGATAAACAACACTATAGTGCCCTTGTCTGTGTCCAAGCTTTTTTTTATACTTCCAGAGCTTCCCTGAGCATGGATTTCTGGAAGGGGGATGACTGGGTCAAAGGCAGGGCTGCTTTTGGAGGTGGGAGGATGGGAAGAGGACCGAGGGTTCCTCGAAGTCTACCCCAACGACTGTGATTCTTTTCTAAGACAAACCAGCTGATTGAGGGAGCCCGCTTGCCTTGGCACCCACAAACATGCTCCTGGTTTCAGGCCTTGAACGTTAGAGCTGAAACAGAGCTTTGAATGAAGCCGTTTGGGCTGTTTCTTTATCCTCGCTTAAGAGCAGCTAGATAGGTGTTCGGGGGGGCCCATCACACATATGCCTTGCTGCTGGGCTCCTAGAGGCACCCACCAATTCAGAGCATTTGGGGATCACGTCTTCTAACAGGTGTGCAGGAAGAGTCACTTAGCTGAGCCCACATTCAGGCTGCTGACTTCACTGCTCTTTCCACATGTGGCCTGCTTCGCATTTTTTGGCATTTTTTGATTCCAGGTCAAATAATTCTAGCCCTGGAGCAAAATGGAGAACAATCGGAAGCACCACGGTTGCCATGGCAACATAGGTCCCAAATTTCCTCCCAGTGAGGGCTGGTGCGGTGAGGGGTCTGAGGCAGGGGTGGGGGCTGACCTAAATGGAGCTGGAGTCTACTGGGCTCAGGCCGGTGCCATGACATCACCCTGATGGCCTCAAGGAAGCCCCAGGGCTGGGCTCAGAGCTATAGACTGTCGCCATTTGGTGCTGATGCCCCCTGTGCAAAGAGAAGCAGGATCCGTATTTCGCTTTTTTTTTTTTTTTTTAAGCCCTGGAAGATGAGAGGCACAGCTGAGTCCTAGAGCAGACTGAGCCACCTCAGAAGGGAGGAACTGCTGCGGAGAAACCGTGTGGGGCCTTTTTGAAGTTTCAGGAAGGGAGCAAGGGAGCCGAGGCTCCTGGGGCTGGGTGACGGGCTGATTTGTCTGGGGGAAGAGCACAGAAGCATGCCTGGGGAGGGGGCCAGAGCAGATGGCACAGGGAATGGAGGGGCTCCCAAGACACAGTCCTGGGTTCCCTGGACTAGCTGGACTAGCTCCCATATCTGTCCCCCGGAGGGCCTCACCTTGCTCTGTGGAGGAAGGAGGTGTCTATGGAGGAAGGTGGAGGAAGGAGGTACCCAGAGGAGGAAGGAGATACTCTCCTGGCAGCTACTCCTGGCTGGAAGAGCAGAGAATGAGGAGGGGCACTGGGAGAAATTGAGGGAGGCAGAAGACCTCAGGGCACAGAGGCTGGCGGGGACAGTCTTCACCTCCCTCTTTTTTTTTTGAGACAGAGCCTCAAGCTGTCACCCTGGACAGAGTGCTGTGGCATCACAGCTCATAGCAACCTCCAATTCCAGGGCTCAAGTGAGTCTTCTGCCTCCGCCTCCCAAGTAGCTGGGACTACAGGCGCCCGCCACAATAGCCCCGGCCATTTTTTTGGTTGCAACTGTCATTGTTGTTTGGCGGGCCGGGCTGGATTCGAACCCGCCAGCTCAGGTGTACGTGGCTGGCGCCTTAGCCCGTTGAGCCACAGGCGCCGAGCCTGAAAATTTATTTTCAAACACCCAGTATGAGGCCCTTAGTCATCTCTGAGGCCTCCAAGTTTCTCCCAATAAATAGCAGTAGCTAGCCTTGTATGAGCACTTACTATATGCTAAATGCTTTGTATGGATTAACTTATTTAAGCTTCACAGCATTTCGGAGGTAGATATTACAGTTATCCAAATTTCATAGGTAAGGAAAACTGAGTCACTGAGAAGCTAAAGCCCTTGCCTGAAGTCACTCAGCTGGGTAATGGTAAAGCTGGCATTTGAACCCAAGAAACCTAGCTCCAGAGTTCTGCTCTCTACCACTATACTATGCACCATAATACACTTTATATAGAAAATTGATGATTTCTCAGCTTTCATAAAGTATGACGAAAAGCATGTTAGGAAACTTTGATCCATATCACACAAGGTATACAACACAGCTGCCTTCCAGTCAACTTGCTGCTGCCCCCAAAACCTTTCTACCTAGAAATTCTGGAACTGCTCCTGCTGCAAATGGCCTTCATTTTGATCCTCCATGAGGCATTTGGAATCCTCCTGGATACCTTCCTTGGTGGTCTTGACTGCTCTCAATGATATTCCTTTACACTCCTTACCGGAACACCTGCAGTGCTCACTAGTTGAATGTTTACTCCTCTTTCTGGAAGGAAGATGAAAGCAAGCAAGGAGACCTGGGTACACAGACATCCATCAACTGGGCTTTTGATCTCTCTGCCTGGGAAGCAGATTTCACACCCAAGCCAACTGTAACAAGATTTACGAGGAAGGTCTCCTATGACATCCCACCCGGTCTGGAATTGAACTGCACAGTGGAATTGAATCAGGACCATGCTCCCCAAGGGCCTGGGGCTTGCTCTGGTGTGGGTGCAGTGGACACTCTGCTAGTGACTTGGCAGGACTTAGAGATCATTCCTGTGGGGTTTAAGTGACAGCAGGCCCTAAATGCTGAGCTCCTACTATATGCAGAGCCCAGCGTGTGTCCCTGCTTGTAGGTAGAGCCAGCAGAACAAGAGGGAAACTTGCTGGGCACCAAGGCTCGTCCCTTTCAGGGCTGCTGCCCTGGAACCTTTTTAATTCTGATGCAGGACATGGGTATGAGGGAAGACATTGCCTCAAGGATCTCTAAAGCAAAAGAGATTTGGTGAACAGATGAAGGAATGGCCAAAAGGAGACTCAAGGCGGCAGCTGGAGAAGAAAAGCAGTCAGTAAAGACAAGAAGGGAAGAGGATCTGCTGTGGCAGAGGCCAGACAGCTGGCTGGCCAGAAGAAACCCTTTAGGATGTCGTTTAGGGCCTGAAATGCACCCTCAGCAGGGTAAGTTATTGCAATGCCCTTGCAAATATAAAGTGCTGTACAAACACTAAATCTAGAATGGCTAATAATTTTGTTATGTTAAAGCATTCATGTCAGGTAATTAATGTACTCATTGTGATCATTTAATTTTATGGCAGGTAGTGTAGGGCTGGACAGAAATAGGGCTCTTTGGCCCAGTCCTCTCATTTCTCATTAGATAAGCCAGCAACACAGTTTCCCTGGTCCTCTGCTGAGCTGAGGTCTTGCTGGAGGAATGGGTGCAGGGCTCAGCACCCAGACCCAGGGCCTTTGTGCCAGGGCCTTTAATTTTCCTTGGCCCCTGGTGTCTAGAGGCCCTAGTGCCCCCTGGTGGTGTCTGAGGCACCATTTCCTCAGAGTAAACTCAAGAGGTGAATTTAGTGGGGGAAAGAGAAAATTGGTCTCCTGGATAAAAACTTCTCCCTTGGAAGTGTGCCTTAAAACCACCAGGTACTGTGCACAGTGAAGGGAGACTTGCCTTTGCCATGAGTTGCTCTTTGTGCAGGCAGGTAGAGTAGGCTTTGTCACAGCAGGAGCACCTGGAAAGAACTGGGAGACCCAGCCCTATTTGTCCCAGAAATTCCTGAAGGCAATGTGTTCAGGCTCCTACCTGCAGTGTAGGCCACCAGGGCGCTCTGGTGGAAAGGGGCTCTCTCCGGGTTCCTTGCCCAGTCTTCTGAAGGCTCAGCTTGCATCAAGGACTTCATCTTTCCTCTGCTCTTTCTCTTCCTTCCCCTCTGACTCCTTGACATCCCCCAAGCCAAGGCAGGCACTCTCAGTCCTTCCCCAAACCTCCTCTATTAGGAGCCCTTCCTGATTAAGTAGGTCCCAAAGAAGAGCCTCACCTTCTGTCTGTTGTCAGTCCCAATCTGTCTGCCAGCCTGCAGAGGGTATAGGGCTCAGCCTTCCCTTGCCCTGATGAGCCCCCAACCTCATACATGTCTGTCTGTCTCTGTTGCAAACTTTTTATTGATCCCTGTGTACCTAGTGGTGGTGAACAATCAGCCTCTCCATGCCACATACACTAATATTGACATGGATAGAAACTGAATTATAACTTGTCGAGTCCTTGGCTAAGTTAATGCTGTCTCCTCTCTCTCTCTCCTTTCGTACCCCCATACTCTTACTGGACACTTCCTCAGTCCAGGAGATTGAGGGTATAACAGACTGCTTGCCCAACAACTAATATATTTATTATAGATGGAGAAAGGGTTGGGTGGGAGTACACCTTTCATGTCGGCTTTCTTTGTCAAAACAGCAACAGTTACTGAGATGACCCATAAACTACAGGTAACTCGTAACCTGATGGGTGGGGGCACAGGGAACACAGTGGGTTCAGCTAGCTGACCATGACCCTGCAAGTCTCAGAATCAGTGTATGCTCAGGACGCTTTCTGCACAGTTGGACCCTGATTCACTCAGTTGAGTGTCAAACATTACTTCTGTCTTCCAGATCAGTATTTGGCCTATAGCACCATTAGCAGGAGTCTCAGAAACAACATGGTTACCTAGGAGCATCATTGTGTACCAGAGTATGGAGAAAGATACTTTATGTATTTTTACATAATGTATTCAACACTTCTACGACATTGGGACTGTTTGTAGTCTCATTTACAGATGCAAGAGTAAGTCTTAGGTAAGCTAAGGAGACTGCTTAAAGTCACATGGTTGCTAGGTGGCAGAGCTGAAATTTGAACTTCAATAGTCTGTGACAAGAATCCATATGCAGACTTAAACTGGGACAGTTTATGCAGCCTTGGTAGAATTTGCAGTGGTTGGGTTTTGTTGTCATTTCATGTTTCTCTTCCCAGTGAACCCTCCGAATGCCTGTAGACTTGTTGCCTCAGGCCTGCCTATTTCCTGGTCTCGCCATCAAGATCCAACACAGTGATGGTTTAATTCATGATGCCAATGTAAGGACTGTGAACTTGGAGAAATCCTGTGTTATAGTGGAATGGACAGAGGAGATGCCACAAAGGGCAAAGAGATTGATTTTGATGAAGTGGCCACAATAAACAAAGAGCTCTTACAGCTTCTCCCTTATACCTGAAGGATAATCTATTCCTGCAGAAAAATGTAACAGTTCGGGAACAAAAATGCAGACAAGTCAACTCCAAAATTCCTGCCCAGAAGTGGCTGAAATACCATTGACAATGGTCAGTGAGGGAGAGCAAGTGCATCCCATTCGAGGCAGCTCTTCTGCGAACGCTGGGAACTGAGTTTGGTGGAAATCACACATTTGAAGAGAGAAGAGGGCCTAGGATTCTGAAATGAGAATAAAGTGAGCTCAGGGGTATGACAACAGCTTTACAAACTGGGAATTTGCCTGAATGATTAAAGAATTTCAGGCTACTTTGGAATGTGATCAGCTTACTATGACCCTATCCAAGAGCACAGGATATGTGTCTATGTTAGAAACACGCGCTGAACAAGCAAGGTAAACCACATTCAGTCAGGAAGAGGCTTGGGACTAGCTGAGGGCCCCTTGTGTCTAGGGACACCCCCTGAAATATTCTTTCACCCCCTGAAATTTCTGCAGAATTGGCCAAGAAAGAAATGGATGTGATTTCCATTCCTAGCAAGTGTCTCCTCTTGTCACACAAACCCAAATTAGAAGTGGAGTTAACAAAGTATCTGGAGAACCAAGCATTCTGCTTTGACTTTGCATTTGATGTATGGCTTCAAAGGAAATTGTCTACAGGTTCACAGCAAGACCACCAGTAGAAACATTATTTAAAGGTAGAAAAGCAACCTCGATAGGCTTCCAGAGCAAGATGGTGGCCGAGTAACCACTTCCTTGCAACTGGGCACAGTGAGTCTGGGGAAAGAAGACTCCAGGCGTCTCTGGCTGATGGGATCTTCCCAGAAACATTCCTCTGGGGATACAGGGAGTCAGTGTGAGACTTCTGGACTCCATGAGGAAGGCAAAAACAGTGGAGAACTAGCAAGTGGTTGCGTGTGTTTGTTTGGTCTAATCCTGCCAGCAGCTATAAATACAGCAGCAGTGAGATTGCAAACTGGAAAGTCCTTACCTGTGAGCTGTTTGGGTTTTTTAGGACTTGGCACTCAGTTGAACTACCTTGGGAGAACTTGGGCAAGAGTGCAAAGGACTTTAAGTGTTGTCTAGGGCCCCAGACTGAGCCTCTGAGACAAACGGAGCTAATAGTGTTTGGCTGTGAGCCCTGTGGAGCTATTATGGGAGAACTGCCCTGGCAAGCACCACCCTCAGGGTCGCAGAACAAGCATCAGGCGGGAACAAGTAATCTAGTGAATGAGCAGCCTAAAGGTGGGGACTGAGACTCCTTGTAGGCTTAGCCCTCAGGGGCATAGAGTAAGACCGGTTTTGGTACACTGGGTAAGTGGATAGCCACTTAAGGACTGATCTCAACTGACAAGTGCTTTCCTGGGAAAGCTTCTGCTTAGCCCAGGTTAGCAATTTAAAGTGCCTTTTAAGCAGGCTGAGGAGAGATTTAGGCTCTCCACCCTGTGGGGTTTGAGAAATCATTAGAGGCTTCCAGTCTCCATTTTGTACAGCCGTATCAGCATTGTGATTAACATATCATACCCCAGAAGATCACCTATTGCCCAGACAATATTCAGCAAGATATATATACTGCTTTGTTTTTTGTTTTGTTTTGTTTTGTTTTTAATTTCAACATTTTCCCTATAGATTTTTCTTTTCTTTTTTTACTTTCTTGTATTTCTTCATTTTTCTAGTTTAAATATAATTTTCCATTGCTGCCTTTTTCAACAATTAGAACTTCATTTTTGCTAGTGTTTCTACCCTCTTATTTGGTTTTTTCCCCCAATTTTATCCCGTAAAGTTTTCGGTTCACTTGTTTTGGTTTGATTTATGGCATTTTCATCTTTCCTCTCTACCTCATGGAGGTGGGGTACTGTGTCCAAACAGGTTGGCAAAGAGCTGCTGAACTCAAGGGAACTACCCAACCTGGCACCGCCAGAGGGGGTGGGCTCTTAAGGTTGGGTCAAAGTACCCTACTGTACACCTATATTGTTTTTGTCCCCCTCTTTCTGTGCCTGTCTTCTTTTTGTTAATAGTCGCTTCTACCCACCCTTCTCCTTTCTCCTTTTTCTTTTCTTTTTCTTTCTTTCTTTTTTCTCTTCTTGCTCTTCAATCTTCTCATCCTTCTAGTCTTATACTAAAAGGACTCATCGAAACCCTAGGCCAGAGGCATGGCAACTTAAAGAGCAGGAGGAAGTGAAAGGAAAATTAGGGCAGAGAAACAGATAAAGGACATCACTCATGAGGAAGAATCAGCAGAAAACTCCTGGCATCATGAAAAACCAGTCCAGAGCAACCACCCCAAGGGACTGTGGGGTAGCTACTGCAGAGGATTCCACCTATAAGGAAATGTTAGAAATGACAGAAAGGGTAATTAGAATATAGATCATGAAAACAATGAAGGAAATGATGGAAACAATGAAGGAAATTGCTGATAAAGTGGAAAATAATCAAAAGGAAATCCAAAAACAGAATCAAATAAGAGATGAACACTATGAAGAATATAGAAAGGATATAGTGGAGCTGAAGGAACTGAAGCAGTCAATCAGGGAACTTAAAGATGCAATAGAAAGTATCAATACCAGTTAGACCATGCAGAAGAAAGAATCTCAGAGTTAGAAAACAAAGCTCTTGAGATAACTCAGATAGTTAAAGAGGCAGAAAAGAAGAGAGAGAAAGGAGAACATTCACAAAAAGAATTATGGGACTTTATGAAGTATTCAAACATATGAGTTATAGGTATCCCAAAAGAGGAAGAAGAATGCCCCAGGGGAATGGAAGCCATAGTAGAACATACTACAAATGAAAATTTCCCAAATATCACCAAAGATTCTGATACACTCCTTTCAGAGGGATATTGGACCCCAGGTTGCCTCAACTCTAACTGAGCTGCCCCAGGACACATTGTGATGAACCTGTCCAAAGTCAAGACAAAAGAAAAGATTCTTTAAGCTGCCAGGAGTAAGCGCCAATTGACCTACAGGGGCAAATCCATCAGGATGACTGCAGACTTCTTTAATGGAACTTTCCAAGTAAGAAGACAATGGTCATCTACCTTTAATCTACCTAAACAGAACAATTTCCAGCCCAGAATCCTATATCTTGCTAAGCTAAGCTTTAAAACTGACAGAGAAATCAAATCATTTACTGATATACAAACATTGAGGAAATTTGCCACAACAAGATCGGCTCTACAGGAAATATTTCAACCTGTTCTACACACTGACCATCACAATGGATCAACAGCAAAGTAAGAACTCAGAAATTCAAGGACAGAACCTAACTTCCACACTGATGCAAAAGATAAAACTAAAGAATGGACTCTTACAAAATAAAATGAATAGAACACTACCACACTTAACAATTACCTCAATAAATGTTAATGGCTTGAATTCTCCACTAAAGAGGCATAGATTGGCTGACTTGATTAAAAAACACAAGCCATCCATTTGCTATCTGCAGGAAACACACCTAGCTTCAAAAGATAAATTAAAACTCCAAGTTAAGAGGCGGCACCTGTGGCTCAAAGGAGTGGGGCACTGGCCCCATATGCTGGAGGTGGCAGGTTCAAACCCAGCTCTGGCAAAAAAAAAAACTGCAAAGAAACAAACAAAAAAACCCCTCCAAGTTAAGGGTTGGAAGACAATTTTTCAGGCCAATGGAATTCAGAAGAAAAGAGGAGTTGCAATTTTATTTTCAGATACATGTGGATTTAAAGCAACTAAAGTCAAAAAAGACAAAGATGGTCACTTTATATTGGTCAAGGGAAAAATACAACAAGAAGACCTTTCAATTCTAAATATTTATGCACCCAATTTAAATGCTCCTAAATTCTTGAAACAGACCTTAGTCAGTCTGAACAATATGATATCCTATAATACCATAATGACAGGGGACTTTAACACTCCTCTTACAGAGCTGGACAGATCCTCTAAACAGAAATTAAACAAGGATAGAAGGGACTTAAATGAGACCTTAGAACAACAGTGCTTGATAGACACATATAGAATACTCCATCCCACAGATAAAGAATATACATTCTTCTCATCAGCCCATGGAATATTCTACAAAATTGATCATATCCTAGGACACAAAACAAACCTCAACAGAATAAAAAAAATCAATCATCATTTACCTTGTATTTTCTCAGACTACAAGGCACTAAAGGTGGAACTCAACTGAAAACAAAAGAATCATTCAGAAAATTAATGAAATAAGGAGTTGCTTTTTTGAAAAAATAAATAAAATAGATAAACCTTTGGCCAGACTAACTAGAAATAAAAAAGTAAAATCTCTAGTAACCTCAATCAGAAATGATAAAGGGGAAATTACAACTAATGCCACAGAGATATAAGAGATCATCTCTGAATACTATGAAACCCTAAGCCCAGAAATTTGACAATGTGAAGGAAATGAATCAATATTTGGAATCACACCCTCTCCCTAGACTTAGCCAGGAAGAAATAAAGCTCCTGAACAGACCAATTTCAAGCACTGAGATTAAAGAAACAATAAAAAATCTTCCAACAAAAAAATTCCCTGGGCTGGATGGCTTCACACCAGAATTTTATTGAACCTTCAAGGAAGAGCTTATTCCTGTACTGCAGAAATTATTCCAAAAATTTGAGGAGGAAGGAATCTTCCCCAACACATTCTACAAAGCAAACATCACCCTGATACCAAAATCAGGAAAAAACCCAACTAAAAAGGAGAATTTCAGACTAATTTTACTAATGAATACAGATGCAAAAATTCTTAACAAAATTCTAGCCAACAGATTATAGCTCATCATTAAAAAAG
>CAUYON010168184.1:0-13194 GCA_963573935.1 Arctocebus calabarensis
TCATATGAAGTCTAAAACCCAGTTAAAGCACAAGAAATGGGGAAAAGGGCAAGGGAGGGGAGGGGAGGGGGGAGGATGGGTCGAGGGAGGGTGATTGGTGGGATCACACCTATGGTGCATCTTAGAAGGGTACAGGTGAAAATTACTAAATGTAGACTATAAATGTTTTCATATGGTGATTAAAAGGCCATGAAGTCTATGTTCAATAGTTCAATGAAAATATTTCAGAATGTATATAAAGTCAGCACTTGTGCCCCATGATTGCACCAATGTATACAATTATCATTTAATAAAAATTTTTAAAAAAGACATAGTTATTAAGCCCCCATGTTGCCCGATATAGATAAATGGTATAAAATGAGTAGAATGCAATTGTTGAAATGTAAATAAAATGTTATAAAAAGTCCAAAATGGAATTCCATTAGAATTAGAAATTATATAATCATATATCTTTAGTTTTTGTTTCTGTTTCTTCTTTAATAAATGGAAAGTGGAGAATAAAAGCGGAGGTGTTCTGGGAGTGTTTTTTCCGGGGGCTGCTATGCCAGAAAAAAGTTAGAGAGGTTAGAGGTTTTTCTTCCTGCGTTATGGCGCTGTACAAGATGTTGGGGACCTGTGCCCGGGTCCCCCACCCAGTTGACCTCGTTGGATTACTGGGTTGAACTAGAAAGGTCAACCGAGGCATGGCAGTAATTGCAAGTAAAAACGAGTGAAAACTGGAAATAAAACTGGAGCGGCACAGGCAGTGGGGAGAGAAAGCCAAAATCACCTGTGCCAATTTTCAGAGTAAGGAAGAGCAAGTTTATTTGGGAACAACAAAGAGAAAGTTTAAAACACTTCCCAAGAGTTAGAAGTGGGTCCCTCTCCTGATAGAAAGACAGTGAGAGAGATTTTATCTTCAGTTTTTAAGGAAACCCTTTTGAAGGCTATACAATTTTAGCACAGGATTAAAAAATAAGTAGACACTGGACGTAGGAAGAAGGGAGGACGTTTGTGTGTCAGAAAGGTGTGAATCATGAGACGGGGCCGTAAAGTAACAACCTCACGCTGGTTCAGCGGACCGAGATTTGCCCAGGATTGTAAGCTGTGAAGTGACGTGGCCGGGCCCTGCACCTGGTGCTGAGGGACCCAGGGCAGAGGCGGATTACAGCCACCGCAGGGAAGAAGGGCTGGGATAGGGCAAGGTGAAGGACAAAAGGTAGCAAAGGAGAGGATTGCCTGCGTTAGAGGAGAGTGATAACGAAAATGTTGCAGGAAAATGCCGAGGCTATGGCTGTCTGAAAAAAGGAAATTAGCTTTCAATGTCGGTGTTCTGGGAGAGAATAATGATTGTGGAAACTTAGCAAGGGGCAAAAGAATGTGCAACCACCGGGAAGGAATTTAAATTACTCTTGTTACAAGTGTGGAGAAGGAAAAGAAAGAAGGCTAAACCTCAACGCATTTCTTCATTTCTTAGTATTTTGTTGATGGACTCTCTCAAAAGAAGCACTAGCATTTTTTTTATCATATGTATTATTTTTTGATTTCTGAAAAGTTTATTTCACATGCCTCTATAAAACAAAATTGTATGGACTTATCCTTTGAGGTTGTCATATTTTCTGTTTGCTTAGTCTTTTCAAAGACAAATGCTCTAAAATAATAGTTAGGAAAGGCACAAGTTATTAGAGATGTATAGATAACATTAACATATCTCCTAAAGAAAAAAATGATCTAGACAAAACTTGTTCTTCATTACTTGTTATGAAGTTGGTTTCTTTCCTTTTTTTTTTCCAGTTTTGGCCCAGGCCAAGTTTGAACCTGCCACCTCCGTCTGGTATATGGGGCCAGTGCCCTACTCCTTTGAGCCACAGGCACCACCTGCACTAGCATTTTTAAAAAAAATAATTTTAATTATACATATATCAGTCCTACCAGAGATTCACCCATGACAAAAAAAATCAATTTCTGTTTTGGTTTGATAGTTATTATATCACGTCTCCAGCAGGGAGGATCCTGTAAAACTTGTAATTGTGCTTCATTATAGGATGGGTTGAGAAAAATCAAACATATAAAAAGAGTTAAATTTGACAAATTAGCAAATGTACAACTACTGAATATTTGGAATTTTCTTTTGTAATGACACATTTAATAACAAAATGAGTAGTAAAGGCTCAATTTAGAAAAACAAAAGAAACAACAAATTATGTATATGTACAAACACATACATATAAATACAGAGAGAGAGAGAAAGAAGCAATTCACGAATCTGCAGGGCACTTTTCACATTTTGTGGTACAGGCTGCCAGGTACAGAGAAGAATAAGCCATGTGGAAGTTCATAAATCCCACTTCTGTCCCTTAACTAGTTGTGTCATCCTGTGCCAATTATACCATTTCTCAGAGCCTCGGTTTGTTTATTTGTAGAGAGGAAGAATAATGCATGAGATTGCTTTGAGAATCAAATGAATCATACACATAAGTTTCTTAAACACATACTTGGCACATACGACCAGACAGATGTAAGCTGTGTGTTTATGAATGTGCATGTTTTGTATGCACAACTCACAGGTGAAAAATGAGGGAGCACATGATACAGACAAACTGAAAATATATTTCTATTTTTACATTAAACTGAAAAACTATATTCCTCAAGACAAAGTGTTGCCAATTTTTTCTACGAAGAGCCAGATGGTAAATATTTTCGGCTTTAAGTGCCACATGGTCTCTATTACAGCCTCTCTCTGCCATTTTAGCACAAAAGCAGATACTGACAACATTTAAGCGTAGTGGCATAGCTATTTTCCAATAAAACTTTATTTATAAGCACAGGCAGTGGGCCAGAGTTTCTCCTCATGCTGTAGTATGCTGATTTCTCATTGGGAACATCATTCGTTTAATATGTAATATCACAATATTTGTAATTTATTTAATGAACATCCAACTCTTGGACATAGAGATTTTTCTCCAAAATTTGCTTTTCCCCACCACTGTGCCTATTTCAGATTATTTTTTCAAGTCAACAGGTACATACATACGAATGCTTTTACCATGCATGCCTTGCTATCCAGAAAATGTACACTAAATTAGGTTTATTCAATTCACTGTTTGAGAGCCATCACCTTCCTAACATACCTGCAGAAGCTGAACATTTGTTTGGGGGGAGGTGTTCTGAGATGTTCTAATTTTGCTAACTCATTATTAATTCTTTAAAATCAGAGCAATAAATATAATCTTCTCTTGCTATCTGTAGGATATTAGTTCCAGGCCCCTAGGTATATCAAAATCTACAGATGCTGAAGTCACTTACAGAAAGTGTGTATGTAGTGTTTGCATGTAACCAGTTCACATTCTCACGTATACCTTAAATAATCTCTGCGTTACTCGTAGTATCTGATACAGTATAAATGTTTTGTAAATAGCAGTTATATTTTTTACTTAAATTATTTTTATTGCTGTATTGTTAGGTTTTAGGTACTTCCATTTTAAAAATATTTTTGATTTATAGTAGTTTTAATCCATGATTACAGAAACCGTGGCTAGGAAGGCTGACTATTCAAATTTTTATTTCAGTTTAAATACAATTTATAAAGTAAACATTTTCTTTTTATTCACAATGAAAGTGGATTTATTTTAAATTGCTATTTAATTTTTCTCATTGAAATGTAAATTAAAAATAAAAAGTAAACTAAAGATTATCTGAAATCCTCCTTTTTAATGATAACTTTCTGGAAAGTTTCCTCCTAAAAGTATGTCTTTTTCTTTACACATTTTTAAACCAATATCTAGAATAGTGTTTGGAACAGGGATCCACTGATATTTGTCAGAGGAATAAATAACTTTAATTTTACTGATCATTGTTTTGCACACACTTAATACATATATGCACATACATAATAATTGCTTTAAAAAGTATCTGCTTGGATTACTTTTTGCCTTGTGGTGTACAGTTCCCATATCCCTTTCCACCAAGGAAAGCTACTAAATATGTATATACACACATAGTAGCTTTCCTTAGTTTTCTGAGAATTATATAGAATTCTCAGTTTTCTTTTGCTTTTTTAAATGTATCAAAGCCAAAGGTTAATCAGTATTCTCATCCCAAATCATATGAGAACTTAGAATACTATAACTCCATTTAGGTTCCTCTGTACTTAATCCCACTATGCATTACTATTGCTCTTTTGTATAGTTATTGCATATTTAAATTCATCCAAGTTCATAGCTTTCTTTAATTTTTCCTGTGATACAGGAAAGTGGACCCCCAAACTAGTATCTGGCCTAAAGGCCAAGTGGGTTCTTGGCTTTGGACTGAAGAGAATTCAAGAGTAACCCCACAGAGTAAGGCAAAGGCAAGTTTATGGAAGTAAGAAAAGGAAAAAAGAAAGTAGGTTACCCCATAGATGAATCAGTGGCTGTCTATCAGAGCAACAGAGAGTAGCTCTTTATGAGGTTCTGGGTCTTATTTTACACCTTCTATTTAATTTTGTTAAGTAGAGGGAAGATTATTCCTAAGACTTTTGGAAGTGGGTAGGGAGTTCTTGAAATTGAGGACTACTCCTCCACTCTCTGAACCATATACAGTAACTTCCAAAGTTACCATGTCATTGTAAACTGTCCTGGTGTTGATGGGAGCATCTGTTAGTATGCTAATGAGCAGTGAGGGTAACCTGAGCTAGATTTTTTGTAGTCATATTTGTTTGGTTGGTTTGGTCAGCTTCTATACAATCTCATGTTTTATCAGAGACCTTTGTTCCCATCTTCTAACTTCTTATTGAGCAGAACCTAACGGTTCCCTATCTCTCTTCCATCTCCACAACCCTTCTCAAGTGTGAGTGGTGGGGACATTTTACTTCTCTTTTTCCATACTGAAACTTTGCACAAACTGGCAGGCTCCACTGGTATAGAATACTGTATGAACAGTATCCCCAGAGCCCTAATACACCTGCCATGTGCTCACGCTTACCCTAGGAGTATCAGCCTAGTCTGTGGCAAATCCCCAACTTGCCTCCCCCTAAGTCTTAACTTCAGTCTTCCCTGCGTGAGTCTGCCAAAACTCAACTCCACGTTTAAATGCTATAAAAGCAAAAGAACATTTTGTGCACCAAAGTACGTTTTACCTTCCTGGATTTCTGTTTATCCTGATATTTTGACTTTGTAAAGATTATAATCTTGCTAGCTGTTTCATGATTTTAATAACATTTAAATAGGAGGATACCAAAAGAATGCTTTAAATTTATTCTGGATCCTCCCTACTCCCTTCCTCTCCTCCCTCCTCTTTACCTACCCTCCATCACAACCCCTACATTTCGAGTTTGGTAGCTTTTGATCACTATCATTTATTAGTTGTTGCATTGCAATTAGTTTTCCCTTGGAATTTGTTTTTCATTTATAGTTGAACAGTGCTTATTTAACAACTAATAAACTCATTAATTTTATTACTATTCACTGTATGTTTTTACAAAATATTATATTACCAAAATACTATAATAATTTTTAAGCTATCAATATCAAAATACACAGGTCTTAAAGAATTATAGTATCAATTTATTTTGTTAAAGAGTAAATTATAGGGAAAATTGGAACCCCATCATATAACCTCCACTCTGAGAAAAGTTGTTGTCATTAAATTTAATACATATGTAGACTAATCTTTTTTTCTCTTATTTTGTGTAAGTATATTCCTAAATAACATATAACACTGTATTTTTTTGGCACCATATACTATGCAATATCCTTCGATCTATTTTTCTTCTTTTTCACTCAATATTATTTGACCTCTATCCATGCTATTAAATATAAATCTTATTTATTCCTTTGAGTTGCTCCAAAGTGGTCCACCACACAAATGCACTACAAATTACATATTTATTTCCTTATTGATGATATTTGAAATATTTTTCACTATTATGTGCAAGGATCTTGAAATAAGAAGTCTTCATGTACACCCAGGCCTAAATTTATTTTGGACATGAGCCAAGGAATGCGATTGCTGGGCTATGGTGTTGAGCACCTTTAGCATCTTTAGGTCCTGCCAAAATGCTGCCTGTGATACTGACATACACAGTGCAGGCAGATCTTGTTTGCCCATCCTCGGTTGTATTTAACTTAAAATTTGAAAATCTGATGAGTGTGAAGTATTCTACTGGCTATTTTTCATGGTAATTATGTTTCAGGATTCTTTCTTCTATGAACTGCTTTGTCATAATTAGCAATGTATTTGAGATTTCTGAATTATTCCTTAGTTACAAATATTAAAATTCACTGATTTATCTTAAGTCAATCTGAATCCTTGCATGCTTCTGCAATATGCTCTGAAAAGTCGGGAAATACTGATTCACTGGGTGTTACTGGTATTTCCCATATCAAAGCATATCATTATGCAATATAAAGAAGTAATATAAAGAATAGCTTATGCTATTAAAATACCACCAATCACACCAGAAAAGACTTTTATTTGTTGGGCAACTCTAGGATACACAGTGACAGATATGTTTTCCAAAATTTTAATTTTCATCTAAAATCTTAAATGTTATTATTAGTCATAATGTCAGTTGTTTTCTCTGAAAAAACAAATATACATAGTTCATTTTTGAATTTTTTCGAAATGTCTGGCAAATACCACAGTATATGTATAATTTCCTAAGTAAAAATTATGTTCTATTATAATTACAAAATGGCTAATTTAGATGACAACTCTTCTTTGATATAAATATTGTATTTCACTATATAGCAGAAGGGATCTATAAGCACTTCTTAAACTGTCATTCAGAATATTTAAAAGACATTCACTCCAGGGACAAGATTCAATAACATTAATATTTTAATGCTTCAGCAAGGACATTTATAAGTGAAATTATTCTTACCCACTGTTCATGTGTAGCATTCAATGCAAACATGATGAATAGAATGAGTACAATGTGAGTATCATCAATGCAGACAACAAACACAAGAAAGCAAATAGTACGTTAGCATAATTATGGAAACAATTTTAACCTAACGGATCTCCTGATTATACTGATGGTACATCCTCAGTCTATAGAGCACACTGTGAGAATCACTGGAGTAGATTGACCAATGATTTTATTAATATGCATATCAACATAAAAAAATATTAACCTACCAGGGAACACATATTGAGAAAATTGGTATAAGTGAGATTTCTGAAAAGTCTCAAGCTCTAAATTGCTTGATCTTTTAACTCATTTTCTTCTTAAAGTCACATACCTATGTCAGGACGCAGTAGTCAGGGGCCATTTGTTTTCACATGTCCCTCATCTCCCCATTGGTATATGACTGATAATTAAAAAGTGAAGTTGATAATCTGAGTACCTCGTTTTCAAGAACCATTTCCTTAAAATTTCTTTTTACTTCTTTCTAAGCACTGAGAAGAATTTAGCAACATAAACAAATACTCTACTTGAATATCTTTGCTTTGGAGATCTTACCGATTTGTCCTATTTACCTATATGTATCTCTTATATATTTCCTTATATATTTAGGGAAAGTTGTGCTCTTTTGTTTTCCAAAATTTGCCAAAAAAAATTCAAAAGATCTGATAACATTTTGCCATGTTAGGAGACCAAATGGAATTTTGTTCTAAGACTGTTTGTAAGAGTTTTATCTAGCAAGCTCTTATTTATAAAGGATTACTTTCAAAAAGGACAGAGGTCATTCCACTCACTCCATTTGCAACAGTGGGATCCCAGAATTTCTCTGGAGAATTTTGGCCAAAAATGTTAAGTACTGTCCTTTGGTAACCACTTCCCAACCCAAGAAATCAGTGCCAGCTCAGGCCTTTGACTATGCAACTGATGTTTTCTACCTTAAGGCAGGTGGCTGCAAGTAGTGGAAAACATTCACACATTGTTTGGAGGTTATAATACAGAGGGAATAATTACAGGGGAAAAACTAACAGATCATGGCCTTTTGTATCCTAAAATTTTTTGTCGCTATAATATACAATAATACCATAATCTGCCCTAAGAGTAGGTATATCTTAAAATAGAAAAACTATAAAATGGGAAAGATCAGGAGCAAAGATACCAAACAATATCTTTTAGTGGCAGTGCTTTAAAGGTGAAATCATGAATACAAAATTAAATATGGCTAAAAAATAGATTTCATAGTTCAATATTATTTCCAGTAAAATTCTTATAATGTTTTAACTGTGTTCTTGAATAAGCAAGCATATTTTTTAAGTGAACATTTTAAACATACTCAATGTATTTTGGTTTTTTGTAAAGTTGATTTTCACTTATAAGGGTGAGAGGAAAAGTTCCCTTTGCTCCTCGGAAGATTTTCAGGAAATCAACAGACGAAAAACAGCTTAATAGGAGAAAAGGCACACTAATTTATTTAATCATTGTTTTACACGGCACATGAACCTTCAAACTGAAGACCGAAAGATATTGAAAAAGGTTCCATTATTAGGCTTAGATTCAACAAAGTGTGGATATCTGTGTAGAAGTATAATTGGACAAAAAATACACATGCACAGTTTACATGCACAGTCCTGTGATCTATAATCAAAAGATTTTGGACAGAAAGTTTGAGGAAAGTTAGATTAATATTCTAAGTTTTATGGGTAACTTTGGGAAAAGGGGGTTTCTGTAATCAGCCATGGGAAAGAAGGATTCTAATTTCTATGGCTAGCCTTTGGGGAAAATGAGACTGAAAGACAGGAGGGAGGGTAAATCAGAGAGAAACTTATATTTCTGTGGATGTTATTTGGGTGTGTCATTTTCTGAGCAGCAGCATTATATTTTAAGGGAAATGTAGTTTGAGTAGTTGGGAGAATTACTGATGAAAACAAAATCATTTTGAATGTTGCTTTGCCCAGAGGGTAAGCCATAAACTCTAGTTGATTTATCTGACTTTTATAGGTCTACTTCACAATAGTTCTGGGTAAAAGTAAGCCTAAACAACTTAATGGTTAGTGTCATCCACTAGGGATTTCTTGGCAGACCACATGGCTCATTTCCAGAATTCTTCTACTATAAAACCCTCTTTTGCCATGAATCTAGTCTTATTTAAATGATATTGAGAGCACTGTAACAAGCTTTATGCTGGAGTCAACACTGTCCTCCCATCTTAAAGATAACTTGCAAAGACTAGTATTAGAGAAATATTTGTTTGTGTTTACATGACTAAATGTGTGTGCATGTGTTCACATCCAAGTCAGCCAGCTGCTTCCCACAGTAGTGGAGACCTGAGATCTTATTGCAGTCTAGGAGCAGAATTCTATATCTTCAAAAGCAATGTTTTTCAAATGTAATGTAGAGGAGGCTTAGACTCCATCATGGGTCATGAAATTAACTTGGTTGGCTAACTATATTTAAACATAAAATAGAAAAAAGTGAAAAAAAAAAGAAATAAAAATATGAGTACCTGGGAATATTTTTATAATACTTTCTTAGATTGTGTTTGTGAATGCACACACTGATATGATTGCTTACCTGAGCATTTATGTGATATAAAACATATTAAAGGATGTGGGAGAATTTAAAAAAATAATTGAAAATTATCATTCTGAGGTATTATTTTAGTTATGCATGAAGAGGAAAAGGCATTCATTACCCCCAGAACTAGTTAGTAATAGATCCCCTTCATTTCTGTCCTTTTTTACACGCACAGTCCTAGTAAAGGAGGTTGGCACAGTGTCATATTACGGACGTGATCCTTCTGTGTAGAATGTAATAGAAACTGTAAATACTAAATTTGGGTGGCTTCAGCCCCACTGATAAAAAGAGAATATGGAAAGATAATAAAGGATAAAACTAAAATTAATTGAAGCAAAGAAGAATAGAGACTAGAGACTAGTAGGCAGGGCTTGAAAAGAAAAGAAAATGAAGGGATTTAAGAGCTTAGGGGACAAGCTTGTCATGGCATAGCAAGTGATTAACGTGAAAAGTACCTTTGGAGTGCATAATTTCTGCCCTGGCACTATTTGCATTGATAATCACAATGATGAATAATGAAGATATAATCACAGTTTATATGGATGTTGTCTTAGTTCATTTTCTTCTGCTAGAACAAAAGACCAAAGACTGGGTGAATTATAAAGAACAGAAGTATATTTGGCTCACAGTTACAGAGGTTAGAAAGTTCCAGAGCATGGCGCCAGCACCTGGCAAGGGCCATCCCATGGGGAAGGGTATCACATGATGACACGGAAAAGTGGAGGCCAGACTTCTCCTTTTTTCAGGAGCTCGCCCCTACTATAACAGCAGTAAACCATTCATGATGGTGGAGCCTTCATGACCTAATCACCCCCTAATCGTTCCACCTCTTATACTGTCACAATGACAATTAAATTTCAAAATGTGTTTTGGGTAATGGTGGGGGTGGGGGTTTTATATCACATAAATGCTCAGGTAAGCAATCATATCAGTGTATGCATTCACAAACACAATCTAAGAAAGTATTATAAAAATATTCCCAGGTACATTCCAACCATAGCAGAGATTATTCTACTATGGAGAAAATAGACATTAAATAACCAAAAATAAGATAATAATAAATCACTATGAACAAGTAAGAGAATAGTATAAACAACTGAATAATGGATGTGATATTGATAGTCATGCCAGGCCTTGATATAGAAATAATATTTAAGCAAAGCATTTGAAATAAGTGAAACCAACCATGAAAAGTAAGATATATTTTGGAAAAGGTAGATCATTTCAAATAGAGGAGATTATATTAGAAAAGGTTTGAAACAACAAGACTAATGAAGTAAGTGAATTAAAATGAGGTAAGTGTGACTGGGACTTAGTCTAAGAGGGGAGAGAGTGCATGGAAGTTGATGGTCATCAAGCCATGTGTTCAGTTATGTTACTTACTGAACTCTCAGTGCCACGCACTGTTGTAAGGAAAGTTACACATCAGTGAGTCAAAAAGTTCAAGTCCCTTAGGTTCTAATGATGAGATGGATGAAAAATAAATAAACAAAATTTAAAAGTAAATCATAATGTCAAAGAATTATAGTTGAATGTATAGATATGAAGCATGTTCTAAAAGATAGAGAATGATTGAGATTTACTAAAGAAACATGCAGGCCACTTTGAGGAGGTAATATTTAAAGAGAGATGAACTGAGAGAATTATCCATTAAAATAACTATACAAACATTTCAGGACAGAGAATATAAAAAATATAAATGAAACAAAGTAAATATAGCCTAATTTGAGAGGCAACAAGCAGGCTATTGCAGAAAGAATTGAAGAGGGAGCCTGACAATTCAGTCATGGCTTTATATGATGTAACAATAACTTGTAATTTTTTTTTCTTTTTTTCTTTTTTTTTATTTATTTTTTTAATGTTGGGGATTCATTGAGGGTACAAGAAACCAGGTTACACTGATTACATTTATTTTTATTTTTTTGCTTTTATTTATTTTTTATTGTTTCAGATTCATTCAGGGCACCAAAAATTAGGTTACACTGATTGCATTTGTTAGATGAAGTCCCTCTTATAATTGTGTCCCTCCACCAAGAGATGTGCCATACACCATAACTCTCCTTCCTCCTTCTTCCTCCCCTCTCCCCATTCCATCATTCCCCTTCACTCCACCCACTTGTATTAGTTCATCTACTGCCTTCATATTAGAATTGAGTACATTGGATTCTTGCTTCTCCATTCTTGTGATGCTTTAGTGTGAAGGATGTGTTCCACTTGCATCTAGGTTAATACAGAAGATGTAAAGTCTCCATCTGTTTTAGAGGTTGAATAGTATTCCATGGTTACCATTTCTGGGTTGTTGGGAATTTAGGCTGTTTCCACATTTTGGGGATTGGAAGTTGAGCTGCGATAAACAGTCTAGTGAAAATGTCTTTATGATAAAAGGATTTCTTTTTTTCTTCTAGGTAGATGCCCAGTAATGGGATTGTAGGATCAAGTAGGAGGTCAAATTTCAAATCTTTGAAATTTCAAATTTTCAAATCTTTGAGGATTCTCTATACTTCCTTCCTTCCTTCTCTGTATTAGTTTGCAGTCCCAACTGCAGTGTGAAAGTGTTCCCTTCTTTCCACAGTCATGCCAGCGTCTGCAGCTTTGAGATTTTGTGATGTGGGCCATTCTCACTGGAGTTAGATGATATCTCAGGTAGTTTTGATTTGCATTTCTCTGCTGATTGGGGAAAATAAGCATCTTTTCTGAATGGTTTGTGAGCCATTTATCTGTCTGCTTAAGAGAAGGTTCTGTTCACATCTCTTGCACACTGACATATAGGATTGTTGAGCCTTTTTTTGTTGTTGTTGATTAATTTGAGCTCTCTGTAGATCCTGGTTATCAATCTTTTGTCTGATTCATAATATGCAAATATATTTTCCCATTCAGAAGGTTGTCTGCTTTCTTTGGTTGTTGTCTCCTTAGCTACACAGAAGCTTTTGAGTTTAATTTAGTTTCAATTAAACTTGTTTATTTTTGTTGTTGCAATTGTCACAGAAATCTTTCCCCGGGCTGATATCTTCATTTTACCCCCACACTTACTTCAAGGATTTTTAGTGTTTCATGCATTAGGTTTAAATCTTTTATTCATCTTGAATCAATTTTTGTAAGTGGTGAGAGGTGCAGGTTCAGTTTCAGTCTTCTACATGTGGTCATCCAGTTTTCTCAACACCATTTATTGAATAGGAATTATTTTCCCCAGTTTATGTTCTTGTTAGGTTTACCAAAGGTCAGGTGGCTGTAAGATTTTAGTTTTATCCCATGGTTTTCTATTTGGTTCCAAATGTCAATGTCTCTTTTTCTGTGCCAACACCATGCTGTTTTTATCATTAGACTTTGATCAAAATAGATTTTGAATACCCTTAGCTTTGTTTTTCTGTTATGGGGTGGGTTTTTTTGCAGTTGTTTTTTTTTTTTTGTTTGTTTGTTTTTTTTGGCTGGGGCTAGGTTTGAACCCACCACCTCTGGCATATGGTGCTGGCCCCTTAGCTTAATTTTTATTAGTAAGAATTGTCTTGGCTATTCAGGGTTTCTTCTGATTTCATACAAAATGAAGAATATTTTTTCCAAATCTTGAAAGTCTGATTATGCTATTTTAATGGAGGCTGCATTGAACCTATAGATTGCTTTGGGAAGTACAGACATTTTCACAATGTTGATTCTTGCCAGCCAAAAGCATGGTATGTTCTTCCATTTGTTAATGTCTTCTGCTATTTCTTTTCCTATGGTTTTGTAATTTTCTTTATAGAGGTTCTTCACCTCTTTTGTTA
>CAUYON010168185.1:0-36659 GCA_963573935.1 Arctocebus calabarensis
TTATTTTAATAATTTTATTGAATCATAATTATGTACATTGGTGCAATCACAGGGCACGATTCATATACATTCAGAAATATTTTGATCATACTGTTACAGATATCCTTCATGGCATTTCCATGTACTCAGCCCTAATATGAAGCTAATTTATAGCTTTCATATGAAGGCTAAAACCCAATCATGTTTCACTTTTATAAAATCATCTTTAATCTGTAGTGGAAGAAATGAAATGATAAACATATGGTTTATTCACTTTTATTATTTTTTCTCTCCAGGAGGAAAATGCAAACCCAAAATGTAGACTCAAAATAGACAGGCATGGGTCTGGGTTTCCATATTTAATACCACCCCTTTAATAGTTAGCTTAGTAAACTAGGAGCAGGAAGAGAGAAAACAGAGACAGGGAAGCTTGCTCTTTAATGATGCTCCAAAAGCCAAAGGATAAGTGCAGACTATGGCTAAAATATTCTCACCGTGAACCCAAACTGAGCATTCCATTTAAATAAGGTAAGCCTTGCATGTGGGTATGAAGAGATGGAAAATTTCAATACCTTTTAAAAAATTAAAATTGTGATGTAGTATTATCAGATTGTTAAAATTTGTATGCACAGCTATATCACATCTATTTTTCTGAATAGAACAATTGGGGCTATTTGTAATATGTAATGAAGACTATGTTACCAGAGCAGTCTTTCTGCACGTGAGGTGGAAAGTGTGAATACTGTGATTCAAGATATTTTCAGTATTTTCATTAATTTTTCAAATTAATGTTAGCTGCAGCGCTAACAAAAAGCATCCTTCCCTATACTCATACCTGCCCGCAAGTTATTTCTCCCTGAAAGATTTTTGTCTCTAAGGACATCTTTAATGACAGTTTGTTGTCTTAAAACATGATAATGTAATAAAACACAAATACCTGGCAGAGAGTTAAATAATTAACAGTAGAGAGTTTTTTTTTTCCTAAAAAGTATGTGGATAGACATAAGGTCCTTCATGAAACTGTGATGCTACTGAGCATCTGTACATAGAAGAGATGCCATGAGATGGAAATAATTATTTTTAAAAATGCAGAGTTTAGTGACATCAAATAAAAGCTTTGCTTATTTCTCACTTTGGATTATAATTATTCTCATTTAGAGGCTAGACAGTGAATACCACCAACTACTTAAAATTTAAATGTTTATCCTGTGAAAATAAATATCTGAATTATGCCATTGCAGGGAAATGTACAGAAGAAGCAATGTAATAATAACTGATGCAGAACAAGAGCTCTGGAAACACGGATTGTAGCAATGAGAAAATATAGATATTGTTACAAAGCACTCTTTTCTTAGCTTATATTGTTTTAAAAATAAAACTGTACTCAAAAATGCAAATTGTAAAAGGGGATGAAGATACAAAGGCAAATCTTAATTGTGTTTTCCCAAATGTATTAAATATAATGAATTCTTAATACGTTGGGAATAATATTATGTCTAATAATAGAATAATATGTTTAAGGATAATATCATATGAAAACTTCTTAGTAAAAGTAACAAAATATGAATTCTTTTAAAAATAAAACTATTTGAGAAAAGTCTAACTAAACTAACTTGTAAAATTGTATAATTATCCACTTAGGATATTTTTAGAAGCAGAATGGCACCTGACACCCAATTTTTCCTTGCCACACCTCACACTCATAACCTTGTCATTACCATGATCAAACAGTGTGCCCAACACTATTGCTTCTCTGAGATGGTATTTCTGAAAATGGCCTTACACATAATATTGTTCCAACTCTTGGTAATAATGCACAGTATAAGGGCTAGTACTTTATAGTATATAGTAAGCAAAAGTATTGGAAGTTGTTAAAATTTAGAGAAGTTATACTACTTTAACACCTCTACTTTGTATCTACATGCAGACATACGTGTATGCAGAAACACTTGTAGCTACATAGATGACCCAAAGACAGTAAACATTCAGAGGTCAAGTTCTATATTATATGTATGAAAAAAATATGTAACAATTCATTAAATAATTCTTAATTAAAAGTTCTGTATGAATTACCTGTGCCTGAAGGTACTCAGAAACTTGCGGGCGCTCTACAAATCTAACACCAGTGATAATCTACCAGGTTATCTTCAACATGAATTTTTCTAGTGTCTGATTTCTAAAGAGCTCCACAAGTCCTTTTGAATTCTCCTTTCTTAAATCTCATGAATAGAGTGAATGATTAAACAATATCTTAAAGGTTCATGAGTCACCTAGAGAGAATCTGGTGAAGCAAAGTTCACCCACTCCACACTTTTCGTGACCAGCCTAGTTTTATGAAACATGCCAGAGATAAGGGGCAAGTGGGCATCTCCCCAAGGTGTCGTTCACTAAACAGAGGGAACTAATACAACTTATTTAGTTATTATGTGCCTAAGATTAATTAAAATCTTAAAAAAAGATTATAATAGACCAAATTCTTTAGATTAAGATTAGTAATGGTATATTGCCCATTTCCTTCTTGGAATTAGACTACAAGTTCCTTTATAGCAGGAACTTTGTCTTCTGAATGGTGGTATCCTTAAAATCTGAAACATACTAGACATTCAGCCAAATGAATCAATGAATGATGGAAAAGAAGAAATTGAAATATTACCTTGGTTCATCATCAAGTTATTAATACTTTAAGGTTTTAACCACAGAACACACATTCTGCTATGGAACAAAATGTGAGAATAAAATGGAGAAAGTCACAATATTATGAATACAATATTTGTATATGGTACTCATCCAAATTAAAATCATTGCTTCAGAGACAAAAGTGAATCAAATTATTTTTATTTTTTCACACTATTGTAGTCCATATATTGACTCTCAAATTTATTAGGGGGTACTTTTCATTTTTCTTAACTTTGCTCTAAATTTAAGTTAAAATTAAACACAGTATATTTTAATTTAAAAAAACCCTCTCAGTAGGAAATTATTGTGTAGATTTTCTGGTGAAAGAGAGTGAAAAATATTCAATGTTTGAATATTTATTTTGTAGTTTATGTTACAGGAGCATAAGATAATTGTGTGCTTAAAAAGAATAAATCAAATAAACCTACTTTACTGAGACTTATGGGTTATAAGGTTTTCCTTCTCAGTGGAAAAAAAAAAAACACTTGTAAACCAACTTGACTCTAGTTATTCATTTTCTCTCAGTAATTATGGAAACTATTTATTTCTTGGCCTCAAATAGTAGATGATATATCTCTAGAGGATGACACAAAATCTGTTACCATCTATGGTTCCTTTTATTAAATGTAAATGTTTTTACTAAACAAAAATAAATAGTTTAAAAATTTCTGCATTCAATATGGTTAAGATATGCCTAATTTTTAACACATACTCCTTGGCTCAGAGCTTCCTCAAAATAAGATTGGGGGACAGTAAAAGTACAGAAAGACCAATTCAAACATACTTATATCATATTTTTGTAATAAAAGCTGATTTAAGATATCAATGAAATTAAAATTAAATTGAGCCTATAGTTCATAGCTTTAGAACTGTCATATAAAAAATTATATCTATTTATTTCCTATATAGTACAATAGGAATATTGTGGACTAAGACATTGAAATAAAAGTCTCTTCTATACTTTCACAAATGTTCTGTAGATCTGTGGCCAAATGGAGCTCTTTAAAAAGTAAGTTTAAAATGGGTTTAAAGATTATTGGGAGAATTAATGAGATGTTATGTGTGAAATACTTTCAGTGCATTCATGGAATCACATTGTAACTATAATTATTAGTAAAATGTCAAACAGGTTTTATTCCAGCCATCACTTACAGAAAATGGAACTCATGAATACAGAGTTATTGGGTAAGAGATAAAGATTTTAGGAAATATTTGCACCTTAACTTAAATATTTACCTGTAAAAACCAGCCCAGGTATATTCATGGAATAGCTGGTCTTGCCACATTTGCTTCTTTTTTCAACAGTCCTCCTTGAATTGCTTTAAGAACTTCTTGAGAAGTTAGGAGCTTACTAACTTAGCTCATGAAAATATCTCTGTATCTTTTGAAAATAGTAAAATTACAAATCATGAAAGTCATACTTTTTGTTTGAGTATGTAAACTATTTAAAAAGTATGAATTTAAAAGGAATTGGTAGCAGTGAA
Organism: Arctocebus calabarensis; assembly: GCA_963573935.1. Lineage (NCBI taxonomy): Eukaryota > Metazoa > Chordata > Mammalia > Primates > Lorisidae > Arctocebus > Arctocebus calabarensis. The sequence continues at coordinate 4,140 of CAUYON010168185.1, forward strand.
TCCTCACATGTATTAAGCACTTTCCTTTTGGTGACTATGTTGGAGATAATTTAAGATAATTTAGTTCCCAGAGTATTTTTATAGACCTCCTTCATATATTAGCTAAAAAAACAAACAAACAAACAAAAACACCCAAAATTTATTTTGTGAAATTCAGAAGACAATACTATTTTTGGAATCATGGTTAATTTGAAACAACACGTTATTTAAAAAGTAGAAATGTGAGGTAAAGCTAACAATATTAAAGTAACTAAAATTAAGAAATAAATTATTATAGGGCATTTTAAAAATCAAGACAGCAATTTCTTAAATAGTTTTAGTGATCACCAAACTCAAGAGACAACATGGATTAATTCTATTCTAATAATTGCATTGGCTTATAATGATATATCCAGTAAGACAGCAATAAAAGTGATTCAAGGGCTGGAATGTTAACTTATTTTTATCACACTATGTTTTATAGAGTATAAATCACAATTACTTATATAATAATAGGCACCAAAATGACTCCGCAAACTTTAAATAAGGAGAAATGCATATGCACATGTAAATAAAGTCACGTAATACTGTCCAATATGTATTAGTTAAATTCAAATCTCAATGTTTTACTATTATGAATTATTTTAGGTCTTTGAAAGCATTATAAAACCAATAGACCATCAGTCAGTTTCCTTAGCTAAACTCCATGTGTCATTTACTCACACTTTATATTCTAGACAAAAATCAAACAAACAAATAAACAAACTCTTATTGAGTTAGATGTATAATCATAAGAGGAAATCCAATAAGAGAAAGACCATGATATAATATTGGTTGTATCATAAATAAAGTGCAGATACACCTGGTTTCTTGCTATTTTTGTGTTCTGGCTTCACTTTATTCACAGCATTTGTCAATAACATATTATAGTCATTTTTTATATTTTTAATACAGGATTTGTCTCTTCCTTAAGATTGCTATGCTGTATGAGAATAGGAACTTTATCTGTTTTGTTTATTTCTGTCTCCTCAGAATTTGGGATGTATGTGGTAGGTGCAGAGAAAATATTTTTGGAATGAAATAATTGATATCAAAATTCATATAATCACAATTATAAAAGTATCCATTACCACATGAGAATAGGAAGGAAAATGACATTTATTATTCTTAAGGTTTGCCATAGGATTATGTTTCTTCTTCTTAGTTTATATTTATTACCAGGTCTGGGTGATTTTGTAGAATTATTACAAAAAAATACAGACATTATTTAAAGGAAACTCACAGAATATTAAAATTGCAACTACCTATTTATTGCTTCTCATCCTTTGCCTAAGATCAAGTGTAAAATTATAGTACCTATTTGAGGACTAAAGTAGGGGGTAGAAGAGGCACACCCAACACATCCAATTTTCAATAGAATTTGAGTTGACCAATAATAGTATATGCACAAAATTATAGACTCATTTCTAGGGTATGTGGCTTCTGGGTGTGCCAGTTTTGTCCAACCAAATATAGTCTTTTCAAAATACAGCCAAAGATCACAGTCCAGGTACTCCAGGTGAGCATAAAAGGCTTATTTAGATTTGAAAAAGGAAAATAAATGCCTAAAGGTATAGAAAGGTTTGAGACGCTATGAAATAAAACTTGATTTTAGCATTTGTAGTACAAAGAGGACACGTCTACAATTTTAGTTCCTAATTATACCTTTGGTGTTTAACATTTATTTATAGGAAAGTTAAGACCATGTACCAATAAACACTTTTCTAGTATATAAATTTCCTATACCTTTTGGTATACTCATGTATGCTTGATTGTATTTTGAACATCACCAGATAATTTTATGTGAACTTCCAAAGGAGGGAATAAAATACCATAAATTCAGCTTACTTCTGGGACACAAAAACACATATTCTTATCATACCTGATTTTATAATCACCAGAAAATAATTTTTATCCTCAAAAAATTGTGTTTCTCAAGAATTTCTCTAACATTGATTTTATAAAATAAATACATTACATAATAGTACAGGCATGATATTAACTTCTCTGTATGAAAGATTTCAGTTTCTTAAAATTGTGTTCCAGTTAAAGAACTTTGAAAATACCCACAAAATTCTAGCATAGTCTCCTAAAACATAAAGTTTTGAATAATGTTCTATAGAAAAAGACTTTGACCTTTTTCCCCCTAAATTTAACTAATTCTTTATGCCAAATTGACCAGATATTTTGATTTTATGAAGATATCTTAAAAATTGAAATGATAATTATTGGTTCTTTCCCTCAAATGCTGGAGCATCGAAGCTGAACATGATATTTTTACCTTGGTTATTTTAAAAAGTACCTCAATTCTTTCATTTCTTTTGAATATAATTATGATGTGAGCAAATTTAAAAAACTTTCTGTAGCCACAATTCATTTGTAATTGAGTATACTTAACTGGAGTGATGCCATTTTAGCTCAAATATCATCATGGTTAAGTTATTTGGTCTAGAATTCTCAAATCCCACACATGGTTAACATAACTTGTTTGATATGTTTTAATTTCTTGCATAAATGAAATGGAGGTCTAAGATATTACCTATGGAACTCAAGTACCTACCGCTTTATCAACACATACACTCTAATCTAAAATATCTGTCTGATCGCTTCAATTCACCAATGACTGTTGTTGTTATTTTTTCTATAGATATTGTTTATAGTAAGTTTAGAATTCATATTGTTTACATAGCTATGTATTGACATGTATTGAAGCCTTCAGAATCATTAGAAATCCATAGATCATTGAAAACATTGGAAACAAAGCAATGGGTATTCTGTGCTGATTTTCAATATTTGACACATTCTAAGCTGATGGTTACTTCAATTTAAAAAATTTTTAAAAAGAGAAAGCCGGGGTAGAAAGTTATTCACCAGGAGGTAAGCAAAGACTACCAGGAATCAGCTAATAACTTGTTCTTAGATTAGACTGAACCTGGGTCACAAAGGTAAGCATCTAGCTATTATACGGCCAACTTTATATCATTCAAGTCAAGATTGAAAAAAGCACGTTTCAGATGTTGACTTTTGCTTTCCCCAGATGCATGTGATCTTTGGAGGAGAAAAGGACAGCGTCAGGCCCTTGGTGCCTGCATTTTCATGTCTTTCTCAATGCTGCAACCATGCTGTGTTCTTTGGAGATGTTCTTTTACTAGACTGTTCCCCAATGAAACTGGGTCTTGAAGTGTCAATGGTATCAAGAGAGATCATAGGGTACCCCTCTAAATCTGCCTCTGGTTGATGTCAGTCCTGCTAGCCCTGTGGATTCTGGTCATAGCTGCCAACTTTCTCTTTGAAACTTCTTCCTTTTCATTATGTTTAGGTGCCTCTCAAGTCACCGAGCTTTGGTCCAGACTCAAAATCAAATTTCTTTCTTCTCGTCTCTCCCTGACTGATCTCAGAGATATTACAAAGTGCATTAAATCTCCAAAGAGAGACAGCACTTAAAAGTGCTATTTCACTTTTGTGTTAACTCACAAAAGTCAGTATCCCTGACTGATCACATATGAAAGAACCCTTAAAAAGAACAGTATCACATTAAAAAAAATTAAAGCATTATAAACTGCTCTTTTGGGTCTATCTTCTTTTAGACTCTTCAACCTGATATAATGGTGGGGGTAGGTGGGTGGAAACTTGGTCTTAAAAATAATGATTAGCAAATTTAGGAAATTCTTTAAGTTTGGCCGGATACTTTTTGCTTTGTCAGTGCTACTGGCCATGTGTATATTTGATTTCTCCTCTGACCAGTTCCAATTACTCTATAAGAATTTCTGTTTTTGAAAATCTAGTCTCTTTTTCCTCCTCTTGAATGAAAAGATTCATAGTGATAATACTGGAGATAGACACAGAATTGTGTGTTTTTATAAATACAAAATGAAGGAGTATTACTTTAGAAAAGGTATGCAACCTTAAAAAATGGTAAGACAACTAAAAATTAAAGGATGGTAGAATTTAATTAAAGAAGGGGGAGTTAATCAGGTTGGCTCATGGATGGAAGTGATCTCAGACCTGCAGTTATGACTTGCTTTGCTCTTAGAGAGAGGATTTTAACTTTAACATATTTACCAAGGAGCTTGAATATTCTGCCAAGTAGACAAAACAAAGCTCAGAAAAATTAAGCTGGTGCAAATTTCCCCAGACAGTATTTGTTTGTAATATATATATTGTAAGGATGGAATCCATACATCTTCAACTAGCTCTTATAGCACAATTTGGAATACCACTCCAAGGTATGTGATTAATAACTGTTTTTATTCTATCAAGGGAAAATGAGCAATTCTCAATCTGCTGTGTCATTAAGAATCATCAATGGCTTGTAAATCATATAGATTTGGTTTCCATAAAGTATTTATTATTATTTAAATTTCCTCAAACTAGGCTCGAGAATTTTAGGAACATTTTGTTTGATTTTAACATTTCAGAATAATGTGTGTGTGAGAGAGGGAGAAATTTCCATTTTCCGGTCTTTGTCAAGATGAACATACTAAGAAGAGAAAATGTAGAGACAACATTTTGAAATATCTGGTACACTCAATGTAAAAAAAATCACTCCTGTTTTTCAACTAAGATTTTATTAAGTATCATCTTCCACACAGGAAAAGCAAACTATGACTACAAAATATTCTTTCTTCAATAGATTTTATGACTGGTGTCAAACTGTCTTTCCCTTTTTCCCCTTGGGTGTTAAGCAGCTGTTAGAACCCTTTATATTTTAAACCTTGAGGCAAGATGCATATAAGTATTTTTATCCTACAGAGTAACTTTTAAACTTTTTCTTCTACTGGGCAGAATAGATGTCGTATGTGATTCTAAGAACACTCTTGAAGTACACTGAGTTTTTATCCATTTTTATAGTGAGGGTTTAGTTCATAACTCAATTGGCTCCCAGTCAAAGAAGTTGATATTTTGATTTTGATTTTCACATATTGGAATATTGTTCCAAATTGTACTTTCTTGCTGGTTCATTTGCATTGACATTGTTAGATGAAGAAGAGCGCACCTCATCAATAGGCTTTCCAAATGTTAAGGTAAGGTAAATTACAGCTTAAATTTAAATCTGTATTTTATATCTTCTTTTAAAAAAAATCAATTTAACTTAGGAGCATACGAGGGCACAAATATTAGTACATTGTGTTATAGATCAATTATGATATTATTGGTTCCCACTAAATCAGTAGCTAACATCACTGGATAAATAATTTACATGGCTTTTTTAAATGCAAAAATGTCTACCTAATATGCTATTTGAAATTTAAGAATCTCACCAAGACAATGACAATAATGACAGATAAATAAATAGTTTTAAACCAAAGTTATTAAATAATTCAAAACTGGCAAGGCTTCAATTTGAAAGATTTATTAAGTAAGATTTATCCCTACAACAATGTCTTCTTGGTTATTTGTAAAAAAAAGACATATCTTACAAAATATCTACGATTCATCTTGTGGGATTCAATATTTACTTTTACAACAAAATATTTTAATTTTTGGAAAAAAACTAATGGTTACCTCTTTTAATATTTTGAGTTAACTACTGTGAACTATGTTTGTAGCAGAATAGCTGTTTTCACTAAAACTAACATGTTTTCCGCTAACAGTTTTTGAACAATTGTATGCCAGACACTTTTATGCACGGACAAGTATAAGCTCATTTCACACTCGCAAGAGCTCTATGTGGTAGACACCAACGCGGCCCTTTCAAAGGTAAAGAAACCGCAGCGTAGAGTTGTAAGATTTCCCACTGCAGAGCTCATGTGTGTCGGGCTCAGAACTCAGCCCCTTAACTAGGGTCTGCCTGCCTGCAACCCTGCCCAGTATTTCTCATCTCTGTCCTGGATACCTATTTTCTTCAGTTTTTGATGCTTCTTCAGAGGACAAATACTGAGAAGAAAGTGAAAAACGTAGCTAATCATCTAAGATTTCTGTGTATTTCCCCAAGAAAATAGAGGCAAATGACAAACTGATTTCATAATGCGTTTTGTTTTTGTGGTTTGTTAGATTTCGTAAAAGGTTGGATGCTACGCTGACATAAGTTAACAACTTAACTGGAGGCAGAGATACCCTCCCGAGAAAAGAGCTTGGCTGGACACGCTCTCCGACTGTATTTATCTGTTCTTTAGGATGCTGAGTTTTTTAAAAATTAATCTTTCTTCAAATGTCCTTTAAAATACCTTAGACCAAGCATATTTTGGCTGGGAATCTGCTTTGAAATATGTGAAATAAGGGAGTAATCAATTACAATTATTACCTACACTCTTAGTATTTATGGTCACCCACAGGTCTAATATGCCCTCCACGGTGGGGGCGGGGCAGCGTAGTTTCATTATTTCAGTGGAGGGATCTACGGATGAAGAAGAAAGGCCTGACTAGAAGCGGAGATGAACACCAGCTCCAGAGGCGGACGAGTGCTGAAATGAACAGAAGTTTTTGTCAAGTAGTGCATTAAGTTTTATGCAATAAACTAATTAATTAAAAAAAAAAAGGCAATTTACGCAGATGCCCGGTCAAACACTATAGCGGACACACAGATGGGGCACGGTCCAGTAGTAGAATGCTCCAGTACTCATTTATAAAATCTGCAAAATTCTCCCAAACATCTGAAGCCTTATAAAGAAACACAAGCTAAATTAAAAGAAAATATAAGTATACATGTCTATAGCTCTAAATTCAAACACATTTTTCACATGCTACAATGTATTTGAGTAGGTGAAGTGCTATTTATGGTTAGTATCTGGTTAGAAATACTAAATATAGAAACAAATATAGGGAATTCCCTTGAATAAAGAATATGCTGTCCAATATTGTGATGCACACTGTATTTTTGGCATATTGATTTTTAATTGGATCAACACAGGTTATCTTAAGCAGTTGAATCATTCACTTGTTTAAATGCAGGTATAATATTTGGGAAATTTTATCAACACTGGAGTAATGATTTATTTTCTTCTTTTAAATTATTTGTTTTCCAGGATTCAAAAGCTCATTTCGTTGAATTCATACTGATGTTAATTGTGCTATGATATTTTTTGGCTTGATGTTTGAAACATAAGTACCTAAATTTAATAATCACTACTGACTGCACACATGCGTTTTCCTCTAATGATGTTAGTGAGCAAATTTATATTGTTTTGTTTCATGTGTATCTTTTAAAAACATATTTTTGAAAGTGATTGTAGTGCCCCAAGCAGTGTGTAGAGCAAACATTAACCAATGACTGCCAGCTCTTTCTCAGACTTACCTCACCATCTTCCCTGCCAGGATTCATGGTGTTTCTTCATCATTTTAATCTCGTACTCTTTTGTATTCTTAAGGATATAAGCCAACACACACAAAAAAGCAAGAATTAAAACTAAGAGTGAGGGTTGAGGGAATTAAAAAGCTCCATCAACATTGCCTTATTTCCCCCCAAATCTCTCAGCCACCTTTATTTAAAACATACACTATACCATCTTACTGCCTTTGACCTTATTAGTTTCCCTTTCAAATGGGCACTAATAATTAATACAGAGCCAGGGAGTGATACGCACATATTCTCTGCTGTATTGTTGAACATGCTAAATAATTTAAAATACGGGAAGACTCTCTCATGCTTGGTAGGGGAGGTAAAACCATACCCATTTGGAGGGGGCAGATGGGTGGGGGTGTCTTTGCTTTTTTGTTTCTATTGAATGTGTTTCGACTGTACAGCTGGAAAGGGCATTCCTATAGGACTTTAAAGGCAAAGTAGAAAAATGACTTAAAAGCCTTGCTCGGATTTGATTGATGCACTCTCATATTTGAAGTTCACTCAGAGCTTTGTGCTAGAAGGCCTGGGCCACTCTATCCAGTGCTCTAATGAGACTGTGTATGAACACTTCCAGCTTTGTAGGCCTTGCTTTAATCAGAGATTGGAAAACACTCCTAACTGATAGGGTGCGGAATCAGATCTAAACAGAAAATAACATGCTCGATTTGGCCTCTGAAGGTGGGTTGAGCAAATCTTTGTGATGTATTGGAGCATTTGCTGAGTGCAAGTGCACGTGGGGTGGTTCCTATTTCTGTCGGCAAATACAAATTTTTCACTCAGCAGGCGTAATCAGAGCTAACTCGAGAGGAGAAATAACAAAAACTCAACAGCCCTTAGCAACTCAGCATGGCATAGAGGGATTTAAGACTTTAGCATTTTATCTCCATCAGTATGAAAGAAAATGTATGAGGAAATCTGAACTTTGAAAATGCAAATAAACACATTTAACACATTGCAAGCCACTGATTTTGCTAGATCTTTCACAGAGGACCTTCATTCTTTTCTTTATCAATTTCACTTAAGATTTCAAATTTCATTGAATGTGTTTCCTAATTCACACCATTTAACCAAGTGAGCTCATTTGGATGAGCTAAGGGTTATGTGAATAGAACCTCTCCATGGGTTACTAACACACAATGGGATTCTAAAGTTTGAAATTTTGTGCTGAATGATGAAAGAGAGTGTGCTAAGGGGCAAACATTCATCTTACTTTTTACTAGAGATGCCAGACATCCCCACCTCTTACCATTCATGGAGATCTGAGTCAGAGATACTTTGGATCTTACTTTCTCATAATTTTTATAGAAAGTAGTATAATCATGAAAACATCTAATAAAGGTTAAACAGCCTAGGGTGTTATTTTCACCAGTCACACAAAGCAAGAAAACTTAGCATCTTGTTTATACAGTTTTATATCACTTTTCATTATTTTGTGATTTTCTTGTCTTTGGTAATATCATTTCTTAGAAGCAGTTGAATATCAAAATGTGTGACATCACTGTTTAATATGGAACCCTAGACCCCTCATTACCACGTCTGAAACGTGAAATTCTTCCTAGAACATTATATCCCAATGATACTCAAGAATCTATGATCCTAAAGTTCTACTGGTATAGTTACTGTGTATTTTATCATCGAAACAGCATTACTATTTAAAAGGTCAAGAAGCAGGCATAATATGAAGTGTACTGGATAAACTAGGCCAGGTGGCATCCTACCTACAGGGAACTTTCTTTATGCAATGTAGAAGCTACCTTAATAAATGGGATGATAGTTCTTCCACATAACAAATTTACTTACTATATTTTGCATATGTAGTAGTTTTCAATCAACTTTGTTTCTACCAGGACTCTAAAAATATTTGACTCTGTTTTATAGATTTCTTGGCAATTAAAATTTTAGTTGTTACTGTGTTTGAGAATCCTAAGAAAATATTGGCAACATGAAGTCCATGGTGCACCCTACTCCTATATACATCTTGAATCCTAGAAGAGGTAGGGTGACATAAGTGATCAAGGGGTAAGATTTTGCTCTGACTTGAGGGCACTGAAAATATTTTCTTAGTCAGAAAAATGAACATTAGACATCCAGGTCAAGGACAGGAAATAACAAAGTCCCACATGCTACTCCTGCCCTGTACTCGACCCATACCTTACTCTACTTTGTCCCCTCTACCACCACAGATGCTTATTATGGAACCAAAGAAACTGGGAGATCACAGTTTTCTGCCCCCACTATTCTTCTAAAAGATCCAAGCATATGCTGCTGTCAAAACTGTAAATTCTAGGATCAAATGTTCTAGGAAAATCTTTACTTTCTTCTATTGCCTGGTTATTTTCACATTCCTCCTAGGCCAGTTTTTCAGAATGCAGGTGAATTATTTGGCACAATCTAAATTGTTTCTCTCTGTTTTTCTCTGAAACAATGTTCAAAAATAATAAACACAAAATGAGAAAATCTTTTACAGCCTTCTAATCCCCTTGAACTTTTGTGATTTTACACTGTAAAATTTGGATAAATATTTGTATTTTATAAAGTGATAATTTATTGAATGAGTCAATGAATGGAACCAAATTAGTGAATATATTTTTACCTATACTTACACAAATAATTATATAAACACAAGATTGTAAGTATATTACTATTTCTCTATAGAGTGCTTTTTTGGTTCAACATAAGCATTATTTCAAAGTTGGAAACATTATGTTAAGTTTTTGGAAAATATTCCAAAGTGAGTATTTTCTTTGGAACTCATCAAAGCATAGTTGGCTATGCTTATTTACTAATTCAGGCCACAATTTTTCTTAATATTTGGGCATTTATGTAATTTTATTTAAAATATAGTAATCTTCAGTAAACTTGAGAAGCACTTGTAAAAATAAAAGGTTAGGACAAAAGTCATGTTCTCAGTTAAATGAAAAAAGAACTGATTACATGTCAAAATATCCTCATGGCATTTAAGGTTATGAGGAATATTTAGATAGATGAAGTTTGTTCATGCTAGGTTCTTCATTAAGGTATCATTTCCTTACATATGAGAACACAGTGGGTTGGCACATAAAAGTAAGTCAAGTATAGTATTATGATGATTTGGTCTGACTTAATATGACTAATACCTGACTATATCTTTTCTCTTTTCTATTACATCTAAGGTCAGACTAACCTCTCCCCTTTCTACCATCCAAACAGCTGTCAGATAAGGCTGCTTTCTCTACAACCACTGCCCCTAGACTCGTTTAGACCACAGGCAACTCCCCTACGTGAAGTAGTTCCTCAAATTTGGACCCTCTTTAATCCATTTCCAACATTTGTGGGAATAAGCTTTCTAAAATGCAAACCTTGTATGATCACTGTCCTGCTTAAAACTGTTTGATGATAGCTCTCTGTTCCTTCTGGATAAAGTTGAACTCACAGCATGACTGACAACTCTTTTATATTACGGCTTTAGTGATCTGTCACATTCACTCTATTCCTTTTTTTTCCTCTATTGTGCTGTCTCATTCATTTTCCTTCAACAGTCTTTTCAACTCCTCCTCCTTTCCTTCTGCATTGATTTAATTATCTTTAATCCATTCAGGCAAGTTTTTACACTTCTGAATACCTTCCACCTTTAGTGGAATCTGGGTCAGAGGCGTATCCTGTTCTTGCTTTGTCACATGCGTTTATTTATTTACCTGAACCGCTAGTATATTGTAAGCTTCATAAAATTACTCACCTCTTTTGCCTTGGTCACTGCAATAAACTAGACTCAAATATAGTGCTTGGCACATAGTAAGTGTTCAATATTTATCTATTTATTTATAAAATCAATCAAGCAATAGATGAAATATGTATTGACCTTTCTGATAAAAAAATTGATCTTAGAGACATGAACATTGCCATCTTATCATCTGTTAACAGGGTCTGAGTGGAGATTTTTCTAAGTTCGTGGTGCTCCATGTGAAAAGGAATTTCAGAATGCGCCACATAAACCAAGCAAGAAGTTTTATTAGAAGTGAAAGAATGCTCCCATGCAGGAGAGCGATCAGGCTTAACAAAGGGCAGCTGCACCGAGGAAAAGTGGTCTTAGATCTTTCGTAGTTTTGCTAATTGACGGGAGAAATAAACAAAGCTGAAGGGTTGGCTTTACTAAGAATTTGGGTAGTAATTCCTGGGATTGGGTTCCCTTCCATTTTCTTAATTTATATGGTTGTTTTAGGACTGTCATGATGATTTTAAGGGAGGAGAAATTTTAGAACCACAATATAAATAGTATTGTAGTTAGCTACAGTTTATGTTAAGGTGGCAGAATAAGGAACAAGCCAGTGGAAGTAGGCACTTGCTGTGGTCACCAGCTTTTCTAGTTAGCGTCTGCCTGCAGGTGGTCTACTTTAGCACCTGCACCCAATCTTTAAGCCCATGCATCCAGTCTCAGCCCTGTCTTCTAATTGCCTACTCTAACACCACATTTTCTTACACAATTCTATATAGAGAATTGACTTTAATTAAATGAAATGACTTAAAAACAAATCTATTATTTGGTTTCAAAACTTCAGTAATTAAGTTTTTGCCATTTTTCTCTTTTGTGAACATATCCTCACATCATTTCTCTCTCTCTCGCTTACTGTTTTACAATAAAATATATCATAAAAAGGGGAAAAACAGCTAGCCGTATTCTATAAAATGTTCGGAATGATATTCTAAAAACCTTTAAGGAAGAATATTGACATGGATTCCTTTTCTGTATGAATAGTCATTAGCAGAGAGATTTTCATTGAGCCATTCTTACAGATAAAGATTTTTTTTTATTAAAAAAAAAAAAAACATTTCCAGTGGCTTCTCATCATGGCTGGTGTAGAAGCCACATTCCTTTCTTTGGCCAATGTGGTCCAGAGCTGGTCCTCTCCTGTCCCTCTTCTCACTCCCCTCTCAGCCTCATGGTTCCTGTCACTTAATCTCTGCTTCATTCAAGCCTTGGCTCAAAAATCACGAAGAAGAAGAGGAAGAAGAGAAGGAAGAGGAAGAAGAGGAAAGAGGAAGAAGGGGAAGAGAAAGAAGAGGAAGAGGAGGGAAAAAAATTAATAGTGCTTTTGGTATTATACCATTCTGAACATTTTTCAATTTTCTTTCACAAATATTTTATGTTGACCATTTAAATAGAGAATCAGTTATCTGATAATTTGATAAGATCATAATAAAAGTTTTGGGTGTCAGTTAAAAAAAGATTTTTTAAAACTGTGTGAAAATTTATTATTTATTGCCAAGTGAATATAATACTCAGCTAATTTTCTTTCTTAAGAATATCCATCACACTTTATCTTCTTTCTTTCAGACTTCTGAAACTTATTTTATGTATCTAAAATGGTGTATAGACATTTAACTAATGGTTTGGTTGTAACATTTTCATCTCTGTAATTTTGGCACAATAAAGTTTATAAGAAGAACATATTTAATATGATAAATGAAACCCATAAAATAAATATGAATATCCCAGATTCTTGACTTTTTAATTATTTTCAAATATCGAAAATAAAATGGAAATGAAGGAAATGAAAATTAATAGGAACAAATTTATGTATCTTACTAAGCATAAAGTTAGAATTAGAGAAAAAATATCTAAGTTCAAGGCAATTTAACTTTAAAAATTGAAAGAAAAAATCCAAGTATTAGAGTTAATAAGTCACTTGAAATAAATATAAATAAAGAACATATTAAAAATTACACTTTTTCAGAATGATTTCAAGCATCAGACAGGTTAAGAGTCACAGGAAAGGTCTGATTCATGTTGGTTACAGTTTCTAAGCATACTGTGTTTATTCACAGGCTCAGTCCTTTCTCCTTGCCTTTCACTTCTAGACCTAGCATGGGGAATTGAAATGTTCCTATAAAACTTCATTGCTGTTCACAGATGACTTAGAAGTATTTTCTTATACATAGCATTTTTTTTCTTACAATGAGACAAAACTGATTAGCCTGAAATTTCTATTCAGTGAGCAAATTTGCTCTAGTCCTATCAGTATAAGGAACAAGTTACATTTACTTGACCAACTTATGCTCCCTCCAAATTCCCTAACACCCAATTTTCACACTCCAGGCCCAGGGCCTGCCTCTGCTGCTACTACTCACAGTCTGCTCCAAACCTGCTGGCAGAAAATAAAGGAGGGAGTAGAGGGCTGAATTAGCAGCCCCAAGATAGAATTCAATGAGTAGGTAAACAGTTGGCTTCCGTAATATAAGACTCTGGAAACTTATAACAAATATATTTAATTTGCTCCTTTCTGCTGTATTATTTCATTACATAAGTAAAAATTGTCTAAATTGGTGTTGCTCTCCAGGTCTGTGAGAGACGATGAACAGCTTTTGACAAACCTCTGAGGCTGGCACTGCTAGAATAGAAGAGAATTTTTAAAATCTTGTCATCACAGTTCTAGGAAATCTCCTGAAAGCAAAGATAAGCCCACATTGTTATTTATTGCTAGGAAAAGTCATTAAACCATACTCTTTTTGTTGTATAAAATACTTTTAGGTAAAGCCGCAGGGGCTCAGTGACAACATCATGCACACAGAGTTTACTTACTAAAATCAAGTGACCGAGTGACCTTTTTCCACTTCACTTTTAGTTATTAAGGTCTGACAAAGTTAAACTTATTCAAAAAATGTTTCTTAAAGCCCTTCTTATTAACTTACTTTTTAATGGAATTATCTATTTCCTTATAATGTTAGTAGGAATAGAGTTTAAAAATTCCACATATTATTTTAGTTTTAAACTAAGAGTTCAGGATGTTTCCGAGGGTACTTTAATTATGACTGAATTGTCATAAACCAAAACGTTTTAATGAAGACTATGAATATCATGCCACAGATTGCTCATGGGGGTAATGAGATAGTTTGGCCACTTATTACCTATTTAATAAAGAAATAGGAGTAAGTGGCATCAATGAAAATAAATTTTATTTTCATTATTCTGGTTAATCCCTTCTTATCGTTTTTCCTTTTAGAAAGTATCATTCATTCTTTTAAATCAATGCATCTTACCCACTGTGTTGTAAGATAATACAGAAGAAATAGACTAATATGTGAAAGATCAGCTTACATTTTTTCTACTAAAATTACATTACATATTTCCACTTAAATTAGTCTACTGCCTTTTAAGTTATATTTTAAGTTTTCCTGAATTTAGGCAAATTGTGGAAAGCAATTTGATTATATTTATAAGGAATGGAAATGTGTAATTGATGTAATAGGATTTGTAATAATTAAACTAGAGAGAAGTGAAATTGAAATAAGTTATTTCCTTCCCTAACAAGAGGATCCCAGTGTTTTTAAATTGGGAAAAAATGCAAAGGTCTAGCTGCCATGTAAACTCATTTTAAATGTCATGTCATATTAGAACCTAATAATCAGAATGCCTATTTCCCCCTTTTGCCTGAGCCATCAAATTTGTCAAAAGTTTATGATAATTCATTCCATCGCTCCTTAGATATTCAAATGACAGACAGTCCTAGAAAGGGGGAAAGAAAACCTCTGTAATCCTACCCCTTAGATTAAAACTGCCTCCAATAGGGTTTTAAAAATGTTCCATATCATGGTTTTAGCAGCAGCTGAACTTCTGAATTCCACTATGATTCCTTTCAGTTTGGAAAATGACAACAAATTGGCTACCTACCATTCCTGACCTTTTGACTTCTGAAGCACACTCAGCAACTCTGAGCTTGCCTTGCTTAAGTCAGTCACACCAGTGTGGATGTGATCCCTTCCCAGAGGGGCTGAGGCTCTGTCTCCTGAACGGGTAAGCTCCCCCTCTAGTGTTCACTGCTCATCAAATTATTCCAGCAACTAAGAAACTGCCTGTTTTTTGTTTCTCATGGAAGGCAGAAGTTGGACTGACATTTATAACTGTGCAGTGGTACAAAGAGGAAATGTTAAGTGTGAATTGTACATTTAAAAAAAATGTTCCTTCTTTCTAATCTCCTTGAAAGTATCCGAACTGTTTGGCTATGGAACTTGAAGAAACACTGTGTGTGTTTCCTCGCTGAATAGATAGGATGAATTTGGAGAATCCAAGATAACTAGGTTCAAACGATCCTTTCTGTTGGAAAGTCTGCTCACAGTTATGAATAAATGACTTTACATGGGCAGCTGACACCCAGACCTCTGCATCTGCAGACCGATTACCAATAGAGCAACAGGATGGGGAGGAGTATCC
Organism: Arctocebus calabarensis; assembly: GCA_963573935.1. Classification (NCBI taxonomy): domain Eukaryota; kingdom Metazoa; phylum Chordata; class Mammalia; order Primates; family Lorisidae; genus Arctocebus; species Arctocebus calabarensis. The sequence continues at coordinate 19,625 of CAUYON010168185.1, forward strand.
CTAGATCTTTCCCCCAGAATTTTGGAAAAGACCAGTAAAATAATTAAATCCCTTTCATTTACTTTTACAAAAGGCCTGGATAAATAAGGTCCCATGCACTAAAGACTGTCAGAGTAAAGGTCTGACAGTTGTGTGTCAGAGCTTTACTCTGTCTGACACACAACTACAGAAAAAGTGCAATGGATATTGGTGATAGTTTTAAAGAGTGTTGGGCTGAAAGGTTATAAGTTCAATAACTTCATCAAATATAGTGCTGAAGTCTCCATGAGACATAATACAGAATTTATCATGGAGTTGAAAATAAAAGGAAAAGAAGAAAGAAAAAAAAACAAAGACCTAAAATAGTTTTGAGAGGTTAAATTCCACAGTTGATTACTAAACCAAAATCTAAGAACTTTATTTACTTTCTGTCATGGTGCTTCATTTTAAACTAAAAAAAAAAAAAAAAAATAGAAAATGTGCATCAGTTGTGTAAGTAATTATTTCAAAGTTTGTTTCAAAGAATTATCTATGTCTCAAAACAGGTCATATAATTCATTTAAAAATCAGCTTTGAAATAATAGGACCATTTTTAAATTACCACCAGCTTTAGTCCTCTGAATTTTGGGAAAAGAAATAATCCCTCAATTTTTTTGTTAGTATTTTATTGTTTTCTACCACATACATACTATATATATTGCTTTTTTTATTACAGGTTAATGTGAGAGTACACATAACAAGGTTACAATGTTTGCTTTGTTACGTAAGTCCCTCTTGTCATTGTGTTCTGCACCCAACAGCTGTGCCACCTGAACCTTGTGCCCCAGTGGGAGCACACCAACCCCTTCCTCTCCTCCTCTAATTCCACTGCCTCCTTGCTCACCCTCAGATTTGAGTTGATTTGAGTTTTTCTCTTATGTGGGTGTGTATTATTTTGTCTACTGGCTTCATAATAGTATTGAGGACATCAGATATTTTCTTTTCTTTTCTTTTCTTTTTTTTGTAGAGACAGAGTCTTACTTTATCACCCTTGGTAGAGTGCTAGGCCCTCCAACTCCTGGGATTAAGCGATTCTCTTGCCTCAGACTCCCGAGTAGCTGGGACTATACGCACCCGCCACAACACCCGGCTATTTTTCTGTTTTGCAGTTCGGCCAAGGCCAGGTTTGAACCTGCCATCTTCTGTATATGGGGCTGGCACCCTACTCGATGAGCCACAGGCGCCACCCTGGATATTTGCTTTTCCATTCCTGTGATACTTTACTAAGAATAAGGTGTTTCAAATCCATCCAGGCTAATACAAACTATGTGAAGTCTCTATCTTTTTGTGGCTGCATAATATTCTATGGTATACTTATGCCACAGTTTGTCAATCCATTCCTGGGTTGATGGCCACTTAGCTTGATAACATGATTTTTTTTTTCTTCTGGGTAAATGTCTAGTAATGCTATTGCAGTGTCAAATGAGAGGTCTAATTTGACTTCTTTGAGGATTCTCCATACTTCCAAAGAGGCTGTATTAAAATCTCTCAATATTTTAAAGACATTCTAATATTCAGAACACAACTTTATTCTTGTGTTCTAAGTTAATATATTATTTATTAATGGAAATATTATAATTTTTTTTGAGACAGAGTCTCACTTTTTCACCCTAGGTAAAGTGCATAGCATAAAAGCTCACAGCAATCTCAAATTCTTCAGCTTAAGTAATTCTCCTCCCTCAGCCTCCCAAGTAGCTGGGACTACTGGCACCCACCATAATGCTTGTAAAATGTTTCGATTTTTAGTAGAGACAGGATCTCACTCTTGTTTGGGCTGGTCTCAAACTCCAGAGCTAAAGCAATCCACCCTAGGCCTCCCAGAGTACTAGGATTATAAACGTGAACCATCTCACTGGGTCAATGCAGAGGAGGAGGGGGAGGTTTGATAGAGGGAGGGTAAAAGGTGGGACCACACCTATGGAGCATATTGCAAGGGTACAAGTTAAATGTCAAGTGTAGAACATAAATGTCTTAAAACAATAATCAAGTAAATGAGGAGAAAGCTATATTGATTGGTTTGATGTAAGCACGTCAGATGTACAAAAAGAAAACAACACATTGCACCCCACACACACAAAAATAGATTTTTTAAAATGTGGTAAGCATAGCTTTCTGAACACAAGGGAACAAATTCCTTTTAAAGTGCTCTATTTTCTCTCATAATCAAAATTATCACTATCCTCATTATCACTAAGCTTATATCAAGTACCTATGATTCATATAAACCTACATCCTGTGTGAACCCAATGCACATTTTGTTATGGTATTGAAACTGAATTATTCCATTTCAGTCTAATAAAGACCTCAAAATATTTTCTAAAGTAAACTATTCTTTTATAATATTCATTACTCTTTGGTTGTTCCTTTACTCTTTACAGGGTCATTTAAAACTAGCTTGCTCAATACAGCAGCAGCAGAAGAAGAATGCCTTCAAGTCCTTATGTTTTCCTGTTTTTAATTTTCTTGCTTCTGTGTTTTATTAAACTCCATTTTAGTGCTCTCTTTCAAAGCCAACCTAAGGGTCTTGTTAAATATGTCATCATTCATGAATTAATGGGCCAGGTGACTGCAGCCTACCTTTAAACATCACGACCCCTTTGAAGGTTCAAAGCCCTAATACAGTCTGTGTGTCCATCCAGTTTGGAGTGTCTGGAATGACAATGACAGCACATAGGATGACAATGTCCCTGGCTGAGGGTTTTTCCAGGTGGGCAACTCTTTTCTGAATGGGGTTGAGCTCACACACCCTTCTCTCTGAGCAGCTGTTTGACAGGAGTATCCTTCAATCAAATGTCCCATGCCAGGATGCATTATTAGATGAGCATGAATCAGAGGCCAGCACAAATATAAATACCAAGTTTTTTCTTTCTTTTTTTTTATTTAGATGGTCCTCTAAACCATTGGCTCAGGCAAAATCCAAACCATTAGAAAACTTTAGGCAACTAGAATTTCATTCATAATAGGAAAATTGAGTTTTGTGAAATTTTCATAGCCAAGTTTCTAGTTGTGTGAATTTTATGTCAAAATTTGTAGTAGAAAGGAGGTCATAAGTTATATTAGCTTGACAAATTTAATTGCTAAAAATTAGACAGCATTACAAAAGACAGATGAAGGGTCCCCTACCAATCAAATGGTTATAGAACATATACAATGAAAAATTTTGACAGCAACAAAATAAAAGCACAAAATACATGTAACATAGAACCCTAAGGATCTTTGTAATTTGGAATGATTTATGATGGGATTATAAAATGTAAGAACCAGAGGAGAACTTAGAGTTGGTCTCATTTGTCAGGTCTCAGCCCAGGAAAACCTAGGAAAATCAGTTGTTTGCTCAATGTCATCTGGCTACAAAACGGAGAACAAGGTTTTGTTGGTCTTTGGGTTTCAAATGCTGCATTAATCTTCACCAAGTGGTTTTCAGTCATACCCTGAAGGTAACTAGGGGTATTTTTCATAGAAATGATTTAAAAAAAAAAGACATGGTTGGAAAGTTTGGAGTAGATGTGAGTTATCAGACAAGATAATAAATATTTGGACAGTAGGAAAGTTGAATGCTTGACGAAGGGTGAAAGTGTACTTGTTACATACACTCTTAACCTGGGGTGTACCTTAACAAAAATAGCAGGTAGAAAAGTACAGTTTGGTATTGAAACTGGGAATTCAAGATTAAAATGATGGTTAAATAAAGGCCATATATTCCTTATTTAATAAATATTAATATATTAGAGAAAATAAATCAAGGTATCTTACTGAAAGCTTAAGTACGTTTCTATGATAAACTTATGGTATAGGCCCTGGAGAACTTATAAAAACCGTTCTTATAAATTATGGTGATGACATTGGTCAATTTAGCTCATTTAGTTTCAGAGGAAATTATGTATTCATTGATTAACTAACAGAAATTCCAAGGATGTTAAGAGTAAACTGTTTATTTGCTTTTAAATTCTAATAGTAATTAAAACATAATTTAAAAAAACAACCACATAATAGAACTATTTTCTCTATTAGCCCTATCATCCTAAGTGAGCTTAGGGTCAATTATAGTCTTGGCTCACTTTTGCTAGAAATTAAATGTCTCCCTCCAAAATTCAGGTGTTGAAATCTAATACCCAATGTAATGATACTAGCCTGTGTGAAATAATTAGATCATAAGGGTGCAGCCCTCATGAGAGGGATTAGAGACTTTACACAAAGAGGCCAGAAAGCTAGAATGATGATTCAAGGTGAAGCTGGCAACCTTGAAGAGAGCATTCCCTGAAACCTGATCATTCTGGCAACTCTATCTCAGTCCTCCAGCCTCCAGGACTGTGAGAAATAAATGTTGCTTGTTTATGCCACCCAGTCTATGATAGCTTATTACGGTAGCCTCAACTGACTGTGACAACCTTCCTAAGCCAGCCTTTCAAATCAATTTTCAAATTCCTAGAAGGATTAATGAGGCCATGCTTTCCACCAGGAAAGTTAGGTACAATAATCAGATTTTAATATCTGTACACTCTTAAATAACAAGGTAAAATCTGGTCTTTTCTTATGTCACTTAGTATGTGAAAAGCCTTTCTCTTTCATCTCATTTTAACTTTTCTGTTTTCACCAAGTTTATTCTATTACCATCTCAGTTATATATTTGTAGTCCTATTAATATTAATCTGGTCTATATGCATAGAACAAACAACTGAAATGTATATACTAAAAAGTACATGACTTAGGTACTATAATATCATTTTCACTTATAGGTAAACTAATTATCGTAGAACCTCCATAGTTGACCACCTCCCTATACTCCACAACCTCCTTAAGTTGACCTAATTTTCATAGACTGGACATGTACCATATGTACATATCAGTATAGTAGACCAAGTTCCTTATGTTGAGTATCTCTGTATGTTGACCAGTGTGTTATAATCCCTTAGGTGGTCAACTTACAGAGGTTCCACTATAATAAAAAATGCAAAAAAAATGTAAATAGTAATTATATCTTGGTAGAGTGACATTATACATTTTATTTTCTAAACTTTTCACAGTGAGTTTTTTATCCTAATTTAATTATTCTTTCCTACTTTATGTCATTAAAATAATTGGATAATAATATGCGGGGTTACAGTGTATGGTACACCTCTTGAGAGCAAGACTTTACATAAAAGATGCAAACAGTAAAACGTTATTCTTTGTAGCCTCAATGAACTTGAAAAAAATAATTTGATATTTAATAAAAAGGACAGAAAGAAAGCCAAAAAGTGCAAAAACCATCAGAGACTACTAAAAAATAAATGATTATTTATTCAAGTATTTATTGAGTGCCTGTATGCATCTGACATTGTCCTAAAAGTTTGGGATATAAACAAAAAACACAAACACTCTGCTTTTTTTGAGTTTAAATTCTAGTGTAAACTGATTAGGATGCATTAGAAAAACAAGACTCTTTATAAGATAAGGGTAGAAAAACTGTCCTTCAGGAGAGTCTGGTCGAATGTGTCTGTGGCAGGGAGAGAAATAGTAAAAATAGAAAAATGGGCAGGAGAAAGATTGAATCTCTTTGGAGGAATATTTTGGTGAGGATGCTGAAAGCAGTTTAAATAAGAAAGAGATTTACTCAGAAGGAAATGATCATAAGGAGTTCAGATGACATCTTCTGGAATTTGAAGTCACTAAAGAAACAGAGAAATCTTTAGCTTCAGGGACCAGTAGCTTCAAAATGTGGTCCATTGTTTGCACTGTGCTACTGAAATGTTTATGTGAAATAATAAGAAACAAGAAAAATTGTTTAAATGTACATTTACAACAAAGTCTGTGAATTACAGGTTGTTCTCTAGTATAGGAGCACAGATCACACACATGAGCATGAATCATAATCCTTCAATTTAAATTTAATTAATGGAAACTGCTTGTCCACATAATAAAAGAGTTATTGAGGGTATGTTGAAATTTCATTTTAAACATTTTGCATTGCTCCTATTTAGTTTTTAAAAACTCAATTAATTGTCTCCTTTTGAAGACCTCTCAATTCCTTGCCTTTCCTTGCTCCAGACTTTGCTAGAGGCCAAATGTGTGCTATAGCCAGCTAGATACTAACCCTTTCCACAGCCTGCAAGTGAAGGCTTCCTCATGAAATCTAGCCAGAAAGTGCTCGAGATCAGTGATTGATTATATCTTATTCCCTTCTGCATCTACAGCTCTGTTCTCAGTGAAGGGAGTCAATGGAAAATCATTTCATGAGTGAAATAATTGGTGAAAAGATTATAATGAGAATAAGAATAACACCTTTGGTATCCCAGTCTTCATTCTACAGCTTACTCATTATTTTGTAATGCACCAATAAAATTTCCATGGTAGCAAATATTTTTTTTTCAAGGTTAAGTGACGTATTCCAAGTTGGAGCCACACATGGAAATTATGACTGCCTCCAACTCTGAAATTCTACAATTGTGATACTGCTTTGCTCTAGAATATAAATATTACATCTATTTTAGAAGACATGTCTCCAAATACTAATGCAAGCATTTTAGCCTCATTAGATTTTCAGTGTTTCACTATCCATATCATGTCGTTCATTCATTGAGTATTTTAGGAACATCATGATAACATGTAGTAATTGAACTTTCTCCTCTTCATGAAATTTGTATACTAGGATAAGAGGCAGATGATATAAACAAATGTGCTATAAATGTAGTGGGGGAAAACAAAAATAGAATGTGGGAGTTAGAGAACAATAAAAAAGGTCAGTCCTTGAAGCCTTCTTATGGCTTCTGTACGCTGGACTGTGGTAGCTTGTCCCTGAGCTTCTGTCTTTGCTTATGCAATGCTATCCCATACGTATAACAGTATGTCAAATTGTTTTTCCTTGATTTTTTTTCTATGAGTTTAGTCCAAGGATTATGGATTGAAGTTCCAGTGTGCTTCCACATAGCAACTGCTTTAGTATTCTGCTACATACATCCAGGCACATCTAGGTCAACAAAATATGTGGCAAAAATTATTACTTTAATAAAATTTGAAGCAGGGGGAAAATAACCAGATAATATTATAATAGAAGATATTTTGAGAAACCATGGGAATAATGAAGAAAGAAAAAAGGGGTGGTATAGGACGGCCTCAGAAATCATTGGGAAAAAATAGGGCTAATTATCTGCTACAAAATGTACACTTTCAGTCAGATATCAGCTAAATTGGACAACACTTAAACCATAATATTTTGTACAGATTTGACTTAGTAGAAAGGGTACAAAGTGATGCTGGTTGCAAGTGGACATTTTTTTCTAGTATAGTCTATAAACCTTGGAGTGAAGAAATGGCCAGTAGCTTTTAAGTTAATATTAAAAGAGAATCAACTATGATGTGATAATAAGGGCATAGCATTTTGCAGATAAAGTAGATCTTAGAAGGACATACAGATACAATTCTCTTGTACTTCTATCACACCTTGCGAATAAACTTGATTGTGGGAGCCATCTCTTGTGTACCTTGGAGTCCTTGCTGTTTAGTACAGAGCCTGGAATAATAATGCCATTTTGAATGCTTGATTACCATCTTACTTGCTAAATAAATGAGTGAGGAAATGTATGGCAGACTTAGGGAGAGCATGGTAAGTCATGAGGTGAAGATAGAGCATCTGATAAAACTTGACTCAACTTTTGGGAAAATTTCTCTCTCAGACTTCTAAGGAATAATGACCATAATTGCCAGTTTAATCTTAATTCCAAATAAAAATAAAGCCAAAATTATTGAGTGCAAAGCATGTGTTAAACCATGTTACTTGTATTAAGTTGATTCCCCTGGCAATTCTCCAAGATAGATATTATCTTCAATGAGAAGAAAAAGTAATATAGCCTAAGGAAATTAAATGTATTGCCCAAAGTGACACAGCTTATAAACAGAAGAGCTTAATTTGAATGAAACCCTGGCTGACTGCACAGCCAGCGCCCTTTCCACCCTGCTGTTTTCCCTCTTATTAAAACATAGTTTGGAGAAGTAACCTAGGAGCATGTGCTATCATCAAGGTAGAATGTGCAACAACTATGGCAAAAAACACTGACCATAATGTAACCTCTACATGTACGCTAAACTTTAGCGAATTTTTTTTTAAATGTTGAGGGAAAAGAGACTTGATCCTATGGCTATCTATTACAAAATGGAAGATGGGCAGAATGGTATAAGACTCTGAAATATGAAGTTAAGAGTGATCTCTCTGACTTACCAACTTTACAGAACCTAGCTTTGTCACTTACTAGACATATGATTGGGGACATGGCCTCCCTGAGCCTCATTTTTCTAATTTTTAAAAGGGTGATAATAGCAGTACTTTCTATTATATGTCAATTGAGGTGTCATTGTAAAGAAAAGTATATTTAGAATAGTGGTGGGGACATGGCAGCATTTAAGGAATAGTAGCTATTATATTGAAGGTGAAGAAATGCAAGATATTAAATGGTTCCACAATCAAAGATACAAGATCAGACTAGTAACAAAATTATGAGAATTAGTAGACAATATATGTAAAGTACGTGTTCTGATACCTAGGCATACTGAAGCTTTTCATAAATGCTAATTCTATTCTTCCTTCCCAGTGTAGAGGATAAATTTTATATGTCATAGAGTGCATCCTGATGTAGAATAACACAGAATTGGTTCTCCTGAAGTACTGTGCTTCTATAGACGGCATTATTTTTTATATAGTTTGTCTTTTATAGACACTTCTATATGATTGTTACATGAGTTTGTTATTTATCACTGTATGTGCAGTAAAACATTAATCAGAGAGTTGAAAAATTTTTATTTTATTAAATTCCATAAACACTATTGATCTTTATTACATTATATCTTATCATCTTTGTCTTCAAAAGATCGTATGGTCTGGCTGAATGAACTCAGATTAAATAGCTAGATTTCCATGAATACACAAAAAATGCAAAAATAACATAGAATTGTCATTATACTTCATGTAATTTTTTAAAGCAAAATTGATATTGAACTCATGGATATATCAGTTTTCATACTAATAATTATCTAGTTACTGTTTCTTGTGGCAGATAAAGGCACTGCAAAGCAATAGGGAAAATCACAAAGGGATATTTCACTGTTTTTATTTCTTAAACTTCAACTCCAAATGAAAACAATTACATTGGAGACGTGCATTTAAGAATTGGGTGAATCATAAGGTCAAATTATCTTTAAAATAGAATCAAATGACCATTAAAATCTCTTAGACATTTCGCTTAGAGAGATTGTTTTCTTTTACTCGAGACTCAGCATTTATACATTTGCTGTTTTAAAATTACTTCTAAAGCTCATCTTTGTATTATAATGGAATTGTTCTGCAAATGTGGCTGTATACATAAAATGAGCACTATCATGGTGAACTGCTGAGTCCTAATTACCATCCACAAGCATTGGAGACCGCCCTTACTGACGCTGCGCTGTCCGCCCTCTGGTGCCTGGGCCTGTGCTGCCAAATCACAGCTTACAACTCATCTGCCCTGAAATAAAAAGCAATTCTCTTTAATTTTTAATTAATTATTTTTATTTCAGTGGATTTATAGGGTACAGGTGCTTTTTTCCCTCCTTTGCTCAAAAGGAACAAGACGTGACAGATGCAGCCTAAATTCAATTTCAGAAAATCAAAAAAAGGTTTTCTCCCTTTTAAATGAAAACAACTACAGAAAAAGCTAAAAATGCCAATTGAGCATAGTTTTAATTAACAAGGAAAAGGCATGATATGTAGGGAATATTTTCAATATACCACAGTTGACTTATTACAAAGATTATAAATTAGTTTTAGAATTTCTGAAGATGAGAGTTTCTATTGAAAAAATGATTCATACAATAAATACATGTAGTAATGAAAGCAATCTTCCTTACCTCCTGCATATCTTCTTATAAAAATCCAAGCTATTACAAGTATGTATTTTTTTCTTATAGATATTTTTAAAAGTTAAAGAGAGATTCAAACAAAGTTAACTTACTGACCCTATGCTACATGCAAAATTCTTGTTTTAAACTTAGTGGCCCAAACTCATATTCTTTAAAGAATAATACATAAGAAATTCAAGGAAAGGAATAACTTATATTATATTGAAACTCTAAAATATGGTGAAGAGTTCCTAAGTTACAAGATTAAAATTTATTTCATTAATTTAAACAAGTTGCTAGACCTTATAAAATACATCTTAATATTCTAAAAATTGACATAAAAACATAATAGTCCTATAGTCTTATTTTAATGTGAAATGATGAAATTCAGGCTACTTAATACTTCATTGCTTGTTATCCATTTAAAATGATGACTAATTTCAGAATTAATTGAACGTGAGATACTAGCTAACATTTTTTGGTATCAGCAATTTATATGAGATCACTTTTTGCACATACAATATTATTTGTATGAATAGCACCATACAAAATGCACAACAGAGGGTAGTTTTTTGTCTTGTAGAAGAATAACCAAGCTTCTCTTTAAAAAACACATACGGCATTGGAAAAGCCACAAATCTGAAAATTTTGCGTTAATTCAAGTATTATGAATTCATTTGTTAAAGTAGATTTACAGCGGATTTTAATGACGAGTTATACTGAGTTGCTTGCACAATAGCACACACGTCTTTGATGATATCAACCTCAGAAATAGATCATTTTAAGGAGCAAAGGTAGCAATTATAGAAGGATGTCAGGTCCCAAAAACTGAGCAATTAGACAACAGTTTTAGCAGGGCATGATTCAGTACAGGTATGGGTTTTTATACTAATTTCTGCTATATCATTTTATAATAAAATGTTTTAATCTCTCTCAAGATTTCTCTAGTTTAACTAAATCTTCCCACAAGTTATGCAAAATAAAACCATGCTAGTCATTTTGGAATTGTGGGGAAAAAGAAAAAAAAAGGAGGTAATAGCGTGTTGTGTTCAACTCCAGTGCTCCAATTCATTTCAATGAGAATCAGTCAATAAAAAGTCCCTGTTTCAGCAAAGGCGGGAGAAGAAACAAAAGGACTTAATGAAATGATCTGTTTACAAAACGCTAAGTGAGGGTTCTATGAGAAAACAGCATTAAATCCAATTTTGATTCCCTAATGCAATTTAGGGAGTCTTAGATGCTTCCAGTTTTGTCTTTTTTTTTTTTTTTTTTTAATGGACTGAGACGTGGTCCTTTTTCTTTTCTTAACGCTATTTTCTTTTTTCGTATAATAAAAAGAAAAAACTATTTAACATTTTTCTCTTCAACTTTGCTACAGTATTTCTCAATAGCCCAGAAGAGATAAATCAACGCCTGAACTGTAACCTTACACTTACATACTTGTTAAATGACTTTTTTACAGTCTGTTATTGCTAGAAATTGGATTGCTTTTAAACTAATGCTGTCTGGAGGGCAAAAGTGAGTGAAACCGCGAAGCCTGGAGGAACACTAATTACTTGTTTTAATTAGCAGCAACTTTCACTAGAGTATAATCTCCCTACAGGCCACTTTTCGGGAGGTGTGGAAAAAAATCATGTAGGAATAAACTGATAATCTCTTAACTTGGCCCTAAATGAGAGCAGCCCTCTGATTCTCATGTAGACACAGAATTCCGTGCAAGCCTCAAACCCACAGGAAACAGGGCCTACCAGGCTAGGCTGCCCAATTCAAAGATCGTTAGCAGTCAGTTGTACAATAGAACTCTTATTTTATGCTGCTACATCATAAAAGTGGTCCTTTTGTTACATTTCCATCCTTAAAAGTGTCTTAATCCCTTTTCTTTTCAGAGCAGTCTATGGCAAATTCCACTGGGACATCCCATTCGCCACAAGTACTGAAATGACCCACTCGGAAAGCAGCATGTGAAGCTTTGAGCCTTTTTTCCCTCTGCCACTCTCCAGAGAACATGAAATCGTACTTTTCATTCCCTTCACCATAGGGGGAACCCCCTTAATGATGACAGAGAAAGAAAAATTCCATCACACTGTCCTATGATACCATTCTGCTGTCAAGCGGGCGTTTCCCTGGTCAGAGAATCAAACATGGCTTCCAGCAGGTGAATGTTGCTGAAGGTCACAGGCAGCAAAATGCAGAGGTTACGCGCGGAGGAAGCGCAGGTTCCCACAGCAAATTAAGTCATCTGTGAAGCCTTCTCATTTCCCAGCGACTAAATTTATGACTGCTTTTAATGGTCATCATTGCTTGCATGCACACGCGCTTTATTGAAAGTATTTGAGATTTTGGAAGAGCAGGAAGGATTGTCCCAATTAAAAATGCATATATGAGCTGAAGGGAAGTGTGTGAAATTTCCAAATGTGTTTATGTAACTCTTATGTTACTAATTAAGCAGATAAAATCTCATGTAATTAAATGGTGCGAAAACAAAAGCTTAAATAATAACTTGAGCATGAGCAAATGTCTAAAGTAAAGGTGGCATTATGGGAAATAGTAATACTTCTTTATATGAGAAAATTACTTTAACTTTTACATCAAAGGAACTGAAAAAAACATTAGTTGCACAGTGTTACGATAAATCTTGATTATTGTGATACAGATTCTTATAGAGCTTGAAATATACCTTTCATTTAAAAACAAATTGATGGAAAACAATTTTTTATTAAAATAAAACAATTGACTATGGTACATTTTATGAAATTCAATGACCCGGAATTTAATCCAAATTAAAAATAACATTTTTATTGTTTAAAATTCCTTTTAATGAATAGAATCTATTCCATTTTGTGCAAATGACCCAGAGAACTGTGCAAAAATCCTTCACAAGTTTGACATTTTCAACCGTAAATGGTAATATCATATTACCATACCATATTACCAATAATATCATATTTTCTTGACCTTATTATGGTATTTTTCAAAAAAGAAGTTTACTAAAATTTTTGTTCTTTTTTTTTTCTAAATTTCAGATTAATAGTGTTCATTTTTAAATTTTATTACTAATTTAGGGAAGGTTTAATTTAAAAGCCCTCATCCCCTTTTCAGGTGTAACTTTTTAGCTGTAACCACAGGAAATATTATGTATGTAAATAATTTCATAGGGAAATAGTGCATACACATTCATTCATCTCATAGTCAAAGAATTATGAAAAAACCCAAAAAAGTCAAACTCATAATCAAATACTCCAATTTCATAACAGATATTAATTCTACCATTCTTATATTACTCAGGTGGTAATATTTGCCCATGTTTGATTAGCTGCAATATCAATTAAAAAAAATCCTCCAAATGCTTATATGATACCCTTCCTTTGTCATTATGGTGTGTTTCTCTCCAGGAACTTTATTTTAGCTTGCACAAGGGTACCTTTGGTTACCGTTTCATAAAATGTGAAGATGCAGAGCATTTATGCAAAATCACTGAATCTTTGGCTTGATGTATGTTTTCTTCTTTGGCAGGCTTTGTGGGTAGGCTGTATTTGGGAGCCAGCTTGCTTGAGGATTGGGAATGCAATACATGAGATAGCAAAAGGAGACCTGAATCAGAAAGAGTAAACAGCTAGAATAAAGGACAGCTGAAAGGGGCTTTGTGAACAAGGGGTGTTGTGGGAGAGAATAGGTTGGGGTGAGGCTGTCCCAGTTCTTTGTTCCCCTTCACAGCGGTGCCTCCAAGGGACCGGCATTGTCCCCTGAATGAACTGTCCATCTCTCAAATAGGCTAATAGCTACCTCTGTAAGCACATTTAAACTCTCAAACCCAAATATTTAGAGTTATTCAGAGCTTTTTTTTCATTAATTAGTGGCTACCTACCTACCATTCCTATATTTTCCTGTATGCTCTCTTTCCCTAGTACTTCCTGCAAGACATATTCTGGAATCCCTAGCTAAATGCTATGGCTAGATCTTGATGCTGTTTAATAAAGGCTGAAGAAAAGTAATTTATTTTTTAAGACAAAATGCCTATACTAGTTGTACACATAGAAAGACGAAAGGCTCAGACACACTTCTCATTTTAGTAATTTAATTCTTTTTGTCTTTGACTTTAAAATATAAATACCAAAAACAAAGTTAACTTTATACTTGAGAACTTATGATAATATAAATAAATCTTTTAATTATAAGTAATTTTATAAATGTGTAATATAGATTGTGGTTGCACAGTTGTGTTCAAACTGCAAAAATTAAGGGGACATTTATTATTTGTGACTTTCAGTATATATATTTTATTTCAATTACAGTCATATTCAAACTTTTATACATTTCCCAGAATTATAGAATTTCAAAAGTTACTTTAGAAATCATTCGATATAGGTTTCCCAAAAGGATTTTTTTTTAATAGATCATGTCATATTCAGACCTAATCTTGAGAGGGTGGAAACTTCTGAACGCTCCTTAATGTATCTTTTAAAAAGGTTTAACTGGTATGGAGATTTCTTCAATAAATAAATGTAGACCTACCATTCAACCCAGCAAACCAATTACTGGCTATCCACCCAAAAGAAAAGACATCTTATTTAAAAGACAAATGCACTAGAATGTTTGTTACAGTGCAATTCACAATAGTAAACATGTGGAATCATTTCAAGTTTCCATTAATTCTTAAGTGGATGAAGAAAATGTGGTGTATACAGTATACCGTGGCGTACTACTCAGCCATAAAAAAGAATGAAATGCCATCTTTGGCAGCACCTTGGATGGACCTGGAGAGTATTATCCAATGTGAAGTTATCTCAAGAATGGAAAAATAAGCAGAACATGTACTCTCCAATAACTGGGAGCTAATCAGTGGGCATACACAGCCACAGAGAGATGTAAAGGTCTTTGGAAATCAAGAAAGGAGAGAGGAGTAAAAGCCTACCTAACATGTGCACTGAACATCTCCTGTGTCACGGGCACAGGTAAAACTCTAAGGTTGCAGCTGGAGACAGAGATCGAGGCTGTCAAGGAGGAGCTGCTCTTCATAAAGAAGAGCCACAATGGAAAACAAAGCAACCAAATGATACAAAACAAAGCAGAACAACATGTCAAGGGACTACAAGCCCAGATTGCCTATGCTGGGCTGACCATGGAGGCAGACGCCACCAAATGCCGGGACCTCATCAAGATTGTGGCAGACAGCCAGGCCCAGTATGAAGAGCTGGTTCAGAAGAGCCAAGAGGAGTGGACAAGTACTGGTCCCAGGAGACTGAGGCAAGACCACAGTGGTTACCTCACAGTTCACTACAATTGGAGCTGCAGAGATGATGGTCACAGAGCTTAGATGTCCTTGAGGTTAGATCTGGACTCTGGGAAATCTAAAGGCCAGCTTGGAGACCAGCCTGAGTGTGATGGAGGCTGCTGAGCTATGCAGATGTAGCAACCCAACAGGGTCCTGTTCCACCTGTAGTCAAAGCTGTTATAGACGGGCAGAGGGGCGATCATCAAGGTCAAGCTGGAAGCTGAGATTACTACCTACTGTTGCCTGCTGGAAGACTGGGAGGATTCCTTCTCCATGATGCCCTCAGTAGCAGCAACTCCACACAATCCAGTCAAAAGACCACTTCCCATGGGATGGTAGATGGCAAAGCCACGTCTCCTCAATACCACCAAAGTTCCAAGGTGCTGAGGCAACAGGAGCAGGGGCGCAAGAGGCCAATAAAACATTCACAGGTCACTTACATAAAGAGTATAAATGATACACATGAAATAACTGTCAACAAAAATGAAAATTGTTATAAAGTATGCTAAAATATCGTAGGAGTCAGTTGCATGTGACCACTTTGCTTAACTACCAGATCTCAAAATATAGAAAGAAGTTAAACATATTCACATAGAAGTGTGTCAGTTGTTCTGATTAAAATACAAAGAACTATGAATATATTTGTAAATGGTTGCCATATGCCAGTTACTGCTTTAAAAGTTTTGCTGATTACTCTGGTTTATTTTTCACAATAGCCCTATGGAACTATTATTTGTGCTTTCAGGTGGAGACACTAGAGACTGCAGCAAAGTAAAACCAGGGATTATGAGCCAGGCACAGTGGTAGGTATCTACAGTCCCAGCTACTTGGTAGGCTGAGGTGAAGGAGCGTTTGAGGCCAGGAGTTCAAATGCAGACTGGGCAACATAGACTAGAGACTCAGATTCCATAAAACAAAACAAAACATAGTGCTAGTAAGTGTTGAAGAACAAGTTTGAATGAAAGCAAACTGACTGTAGATCTATGCTTTTATCCATTATTGGAGACTAAAATACTCTATAGGTTTCTTGGAACTCTGCTAAGAGTATTCAAGAGTATTCAATTTGTCCAGATAAAAATATCCTAATTTCTCCAGATAAAATATAATAGATTATGAATTAACAATGATATATAGGTCAAAATGTTTGTTTCCAACTTGTTAATTTAGAACTTGAAATTATTTCCACACAGAAATACTATTATAAATATAACTCCTAGTACCCCAAAATCTCTTGAACTGATTGTTGAGTTTTCTGTGTTAACTTGGTGTATGAAATTTGCTATTTCGTGCTTTATGAAGTAATCGTTATTCCATATGCACTTACTGAGTGCATGCTCTGTGCTACATCAAAATATTGTACCATGATTATTAGGTACACACAGTCTGGCAGAAGAAGCATGGAATTATTGAATGTATGTGTACAATGATAAATCATATTTTAAATATACTTTCGGAGTATTCTAGAGGTACAACAGAAAGGTATGTGTGTTTTCATTGGTAAATTTGGAAAAGAATTCAAATTTAAAATGTTATATTTAATCTGAATGTATTATTTAGTTTAGATTACAAGACTGAAATTTAATCTGGAACCTAAAACACGGATAAGATTTGATGAGAGTTGGCTCCGGGCCTGTGCCTCAACAAGCTAAGGCGCCAGCCACGTACACCTGAGCTGGCGGGTTCTACTCCAGCGTAGGACTGCCAA
Source organism: Arctocebus calabarensis (assembly GCA_963573935.1). Taxonomy (NCBI): domain Eukaryota; kingdom Metazoa; phylum Chordata; class Mammalia; order Primates; family Lorisidae; genus Arctocebus; species Arctocebus calabarensis. The sequence continues at coordinate 36,466 of CAUYON010168185.1, forward strand.
ACAACAATGACGGCTGCAACCAAGAAATGGCCAGGCATTGTGGCAGGTGCCTGTAGTCCCAGCTACTTGGGAGGTGGAGGCAAGAGACTAGCTTGAGCCCAGGAATTGGAGGTTGCTGTGAGCTGTGATGCCATTGCACTCTATCCAGGCTGATAGATTGAGGCTCTGTCGCAAAAAAAAAAAAAAAAAAAAAA
>CAUYON010168187.1:0-18174 GCA_963573935.1 Arctocebus calabarensis
TGGCATCACAGCTCACAGCAACCTCCAATTCCTGGGCTCAAGCGAATCTCCTGCCTCCGCCTCCCAAGTAGCTGGGACTGTAGGAGCCCGCCACAGCGCCCGGCCATTTTTTGGTTGCAGCCGTCATTGTTGTTTGGCGGGCCCAGGCTGGATTCGAACCCGCCAGCTCAGGTGTACGTGGCTGATGCCTTAGCCCATTGAGCCACAGGCGCTGAGCCAATATTTATTTATTTTTTTATTGTTGGGGATTCATTGAGGGTACAAGAAACCAGGTTACACTGATTGCATTTGTTAGGTAAAGTCCTTATTACAATCATTTTTGCCCCCAAAAGGTGTGGCACACACCAAGACCCCATATTTACTATTTTTTTGAGAAAGGGTCTCACTTCGTAGCCCTGGCTAAAGTGCTATGGTGTCACAGCTCGCAGCAACCTCAAACTCTTGGGCTCGAGCGTTGCCTCAGCCTCCCAAGTAGCTGGGATGACAGGGCTGTCCACAACACGCAAATTTTACATATGGGGTCTCACTCTTGTCAAGCTGGATTCAAACTTGATCCTCCCGCCTGGGCGTCCCAGGGTGCTAGGATTACAAGCATGAACCACCATGCCCAGCCTCCAGATAGATTTTAAAGGCAAACAGGATTTTCTAACTATTGGATGTAGGGCATGAGAAAAAAAAGTACTCAGGGACAAGACCAGGGCTTTCAATCTCTTTTAATCCCAAGGCAACTGCACAAAGGACTAGCATCCTTATGTTACAGGTGGAGAAGTAGTGGTTCAGAGAGAGCTAATGACTAACCCATGGTCACCTAGGAAGTGGCAGAGCTGGGATTTGAACCAAAGAGTTTCTGTCGGCTCCAGGGCCAGGCCTTTGCCCTCTGTGAACCCCACCTCCCCATGGCCCCACTCAGCCCAGGATGGAATGTACCCGCCCACACCATGCACCAGCTCAGTCTTAGGGAGCAACACGCAATGACTCTCCAGCTTGTGAGTTCAGTCTTGTTCCAGCCCTGCATGGCTGTCACCTGTGTTAGGTAACCATGTTTCTCCACCTGTCCTCAATCTCCCAGAGGTCATGACTGGGGCTGATTCATCGCTGTCCCCAGCATTACCCCTGGACATGGCAGCCTTCATTAAGGCAAATATTTCTCAAGCATCTGGGTTGTGCAGGACAAAGCTGGGGCGTAGCCCTGGGTCCCACCCTCCTGAGCATGACAGTCCAGCGAGAGAGTCAGAGAGACCCAAGTCCAGACAGTTACAGCCTTGAATGAACAGCTATAGCTGCTGAGGGGAGCCCAGAGCCCTCACCCCAGACAGGGAAGAGAAGGGGCCTGGGAGGGTTAGGTAGAGGTGATGGATTCATGAATGGACAAAATGGCCCTGGCTACTACCCTCACAACCTCCTAGCCTGGGGCAGGAGGTGGGTAGAGTGACAATGAGCAAGTTAACAAATCAAAGAAAGAAGTCACAACAGGGATCGACAGGGAGCAAGTCAGGCTATTTTAGCCAGGTTGTTAGGGAAGGCCTTGGAGGAGGGGACACTGGGGCTGAGACCTGAGATTGAAGAGGTGCCAACCCAGGATGAGCTGAGTAGACAGCACTCAGGGACGCAAACAGCCTGTGCACAAGCCCTACAGTGAGATAGAACTCAGTGTGTTCCAGAAACCACAAGGACAGAGGATACAGAAGCTGAGACTGAGCTGCACAGCGGGGGCACACACACACACACACACACACACACACACGCTCATTCCGCAGGGCCAGGACCCTGGAGGCAGCCCCTTCTCTCCCCATGGCTCCATCAGAAACCCTCGCTGTGGCCCCCGAGGCCCCATATAATCCATTCCCATCACCTCCCTGTTCTGCACCTCAATCTCCTTTCACGCTTTCTTCTCTAACCACACTGGCCGCCACTCCAACACTTTCTTCTTCTTTCTTTTTTTTTTTTTGAGACAGAGTCTTACTCGGTTGCCCTGGCTAGAGTGCTGTGGCATCACAGCTCACAGCAACCTCAAACTCTTAGGCTCAAGAGATCCCCTTGCCTCAGCCTCCCTAGTAGCTGGGACTACAGGTGCCCACCATGCCGCCCAGCTATTTTTAGAGATGGGGGACTTACTGCTGCTCAGACTGGACTCAAACTCCTGAGCTCAGCCTCCCAGAGTGCTAGGAACACAGGTGTGAGCCACCGTGCCCAGCCAATAGGCATGTTTCTGTCTTAGAGCCTTTGCAGCGGTGTTCCTCTACCTGGAATGCTCTTCTCAGATGTTTTCCCACTTGGTTTGCTTTCAGATCAAATGTCACCCTCTCAGTGAGGTCGCCCTGACCATCTATGTGAAAATTGTCACTGCCCCCCTCTTCCTACCCCTGCCTTTTCTGAGCACTTACATTCTTTCACCTACGTATTTGTCACGGTCATTGTCTAACCACCTGGTTAGGACATCAGCTCCATGGGGCAGAGATCCCTGTCTGGTTCACGCTGTCTTTCCAGTACTGAAAATAAGGCCTGGAACATGTTAGACACTCAATAAATAATGATTAAATAAATAAAAGGAAGACGGGAAAGAGAAAGGAGGAAAGGGAAGAAAGAGGGAAGAACCTGGCAAGTCTGTGAGCTCCTAAGGCTTGTCAGCTGCTCCAACTGAGGCGGGAGTGTTAACACTTCCCATCCTCCCGGATAAGACAATGCCAGGCTGGGAAACTGAGGCACAAAGAGATATTCTCCTTGGACCACAAGGAGCCAGGCTTCAAACTGACTCTGAGACCAAGATCGGAAGAAAAGGCCCCAGCGCCACCTGCTGGCGAGGTCATGATTGTTGCATCCACTTTGCTGACTTGAGGATGGTGATGTCCCTCCCTGGTCAGGTGGGTCAGGTAGGGCATCCTGGCATAAGTTCAGGATCCACAGAGGCACAGCTGTAAGCCTCTTTATTCCTGAAGCTCCATGGGCATGCTACCCAGTTAGTGCTATGCAGGAGGGTGGGACTGTGCCACTAGGGACACGCCGTGTATCACTATGTACCCACACACCTGCCCTCCCTGCACAGCCAGCCAGGGCTCTCACTTCTCCAGGAGGGAGAGCCGCCCATGCTCCGTCAGGGCTGCATCCACCCTACATGGGGCCTCTGCAGGGCAAAGGAGTCAGGACCCGCCTCAACTCTCCACTGAGGCCTGGACAGTGACTGGTCCCACCAACCAAGACTACAAGGCCTAGAGTTCCTGACGACAGTTGTCCATAGCCCTAGAGGTACATCCTCCGGCCATGCAGGGGTCTCACTATCCAGACGTCATCCACAATCTTCCCATCCTGCGAGGGACAAAAATAGGGAAGGTGGTGAGAACAGAAAGCCTAAATTCTGGGACTAGATGGCCTGGGTTGAAATCCCATCTCTGCCTCTGATGGGCTGTCCAACCTGAGGCAAGTTGCTAGACTTCTCTGAGCCTCATTTTCCCTCGTCTAAAAGTGAGGATGATAGTAACAGTATTTACATCATAGATGTTTTGGGAAATAAATGAGATGATGTTTGTAAAGGGTTTAAAACAGAGCCCAGAATACAGAAAGGCCTGCAGAAGTACAGGTTATTATTAGAGCACAAACCACGCAGTCAGACAAACTTTGGTTTATGTCCGGTGCATCCATTCTCTGTGTGGCCTTCAGCACACAATAGGATGCTGAGCTTAACTCCCATGTTCTATGCAATGGAGAGAGTAATAGAACCGCCTGCGCACCGGAATCACGAAGACTGCCGCAAAGATGCCGCTGCCAGCCGATAAGTGCTGGTTATCAGATCCCAGCTCAGCCATCCACCAGCTCTGTGACCCTGGGCAAATAACTTCCCCTCTCTGAAAAGTGGAAGGAAAATCCCTCCCTATGGGACTTATGTGATTGGTAGAGTGTTATTAAATACAGAGCATCTAGCCCAGGGCCTGGTACCCAGCTCAATAAATCATAATTATTATTTTTTTTTTTTTTGAGACAGAGCCTCAAGCTGTCACCCTGGGTAGAGTGCTGTGACATCCCAGCTCACAGCAACTTCCAATTCCTGGGCTCAAGCAAGTCTCCTGCCTCCACCTCCCAAGTAGCTGGGACTACAGGCGCCCGCCACAATGCCCGGCCATTGTTTGGTTGCAGCCGTCATTGTTGCTTGGCCGGCCAGGCTGGATTCAAACCCGCGAGCTCAGGTTTACATGGCTGGCGCCTTAGCCCGCTGAGCCACAGGCGACGAGCCTGAACTTCCCTGTTCTCAGAACATCGTGTGAGAGGAATCGTGTTCTACACTCTCCTCCTGGCTGTCTGTAGAGGTCATCTGTGTCGTGCATTTCCTTACTATTGAAGCTGAGTAATATTCCATTGTAGGTATAGACTGCGTTTAGACACATTCGATCTATCTCTAAATACACACCAAGTATGAGAGGGAGTAAGACAAAGCAGAGCGAGCTCTGAACTAAATAATGTGGAGATGGGGAGCCAGTATCTGAGCTCTGTTTATAAACACTTGATGGGCCAAGATCTCAATTTTATTGTACCTTGGTTTCTTCCTCTATCAAGGTTCACATATAGCTCTCAAATGCTATGATTGTTGGAGTCACATTTTATTTTTTTGCAGAAGTAAATAATAGGGAGGCAAGTATGGAAATGAGAAACCCCTGAAGTTGAGTTCCACTCTCTCTACAAATTAGTTGTGTGATCTCTGGGCAGATTCTTCAATTTTATAAGCCCATATTCTCTCAAAATTTTCTCGGCAAAAGAGAGATAATACGTGTTGCAGAGCAGTGATAAGGATTATAGGTAATGAAGGAAGTAGACGCAAGAGTTTGGAAACTTTAAGGAGCTACACGATCACCAGTGGATTACTATAGACTTTGTAAGGATACTTACTAGGACAAAATTACTATAATTCTAAGTAAGATTACTTACTCATACAAACACAGAATTTTACATTTAATTATAAATTCCATTCCCCTCTCCCCAAGAATCCACTTTCTAGTGGCCGTGGGTATTTCCTTATTTGCTTTGGTTATTTATCGTAATTCCACCCCCATTTCCACATTATGAACTTCCAACAGCTGTTTGAAATGCTCACTTTATTTCACTCCAGAACTTGTTGTAGCATATCTTGTTTCAACAATCCCCCAGCCTGCCAACAGAGCTTTGGTTTTGCCAGTTGTGATGACTCTAAAGCTCTTTGTCAATTATTTTTAGTGCTGGAACACCTGATTAGCTAGTTGGGTTGCATGTTGCTTAAACCACTGAAGGGTAGACTCCCAGGCTTTGCTATGTTTTACAATCTACAATTTACTTATGATTGCCTTAACACACGTTCCTTGCCAGAGCTGCAAATAGTCCCCGTCAACATTTGTTTGCTCTGCTCTTTACAACTGCACAATCATCTCTTCTAAGGAACTCCCCGTGTTTCCAGTTTGAAAGGGGAGCATTTAAGGGAAAGGATATAAACATAAATGAATCAGAATTGAGCTAGTGGCTCAATGGATAATAAAGTGCTTTAGGATTAAGGGGGATATGCCATGATAAATAATTAGCATGCATAAGAATCACCTGGAATTCATAATAAAAGGATAAATTTCCAGAGCCTGATCCCAGATTATTCTTTGATTCAGAACTTCTGGAGTGGAGCGGTGCCTGTGGCTCAAAGGAGTAGGGCACCGGCCCCATATGCCGGAGGTGGTGGGTTCATACCCAGCTCTGGTCAAAAAATGCAAAAAAAAAAAAAAAGAACTTCTGTAGTGGCTTGGCACCTGAAGCTCAGTGGCTAGGACGCCATTCATGTACACTAGAGCTGGCGGGTTCGAATCCAGCTCAGGACTGCCAAACAACTATGACAACTGCAACCAAAAAATAGCAGGGTGTTGTGGTGAGTGCTGTAGTCCCAGCTACTTGGGAGGCTGAGGGAAGAGAATCACTTGAGCCCAAGATTTGGAGGTTGCTCTGAGCTGTGGCGCTATGGCACTCCACCAAGGGAGACATAGAAGAGCAAGGGAGAGAAACAAGAAAAGAGAAGAGAGAAAAAAAAAAAAAAAAAGAACTTCTGGACCATGGCCTGGACCACGGCTCATGCATATAATTTCAGCATCATGGGAGGCCGAGGCAAGTGGGTTGCTTAAAGCTAAAGAGTTCTACACCAGCCTGCGCAAAAGTGAGACCCTGTCTTTACAGAAAATAGAAAAGCTAGCCAGGCATTGTGGCAGGTGAGCTACTCAGGAGACTGGGATAAGAGGATCTCTTGAGCCCAAGAGACAGAGAGTGCTGTAAGCTATGATGACACCATGGCACTCTACCTAGGGTGACAGAGTGAGACTCTGTCTCAATAATAGCAACAGTAAAGAACTTCTGGAGTGGGCAATGGGATTCAAGAAACACTACCTTTGGCGTATTGGACATTTTATGCTTAAAGAATTTGAGAAGTGGCAGGTGCAGGAAGGACTTTTTGTCCCTCCCCTGAAGCAGGTATGAGAGGTGCCGTCCCTGCACTCATAGGAAAGGCGCAGCCTTGCCTGTGAAGTCAGAGGGACACAGAGAGGAGTCTGAACTAATAGGCCTTGCTCTCCCCAGCTCACTGCACTCAGCTCACACCTTTGCTTTCTCCCATCACAGTTCTCCATGACTCTTCAACTTTCCATCAAACCTGGCATAGAAACCACTCAGGTTATGTGCTTCCTTGAGTCCTCATTTTGAAGGCCACTATGCTATGTGGGACTTATGCCTATTAAATAAATGTGTATACTTTTCTCTCCTGCATCTATCATTGGTTACAGGGGTCACAGCCAAAGACTCAGAAGGATGGAAGGAAAAAATACTTTTTCTCCCCTATGGTGGATCATTTTGAGCATCCTCCCTAGATGATTCTGATGCAGGGGGTGACATTTTTAGAAAACTGGTAGAGAGGTTGGGTGCGGTGGCTCATGCCTGTAATCCTAACACGCTGGGAGGCCAAAGCAGGTGAAGTGTCTAAGCTCACAGGTTCCAGACCAGCCTGAGCAAGAGCGAGACCTCATCTCTAACAAATAGCTGGGCGTTATGGCAGGCGCCTGTAGTCCCAGCTACTTGGGAGGCTGAGGCAAGAGAATCGCTTGAGCCCAAGATCTTGAGGTTGCTGTGAGCAGTGATGCCTCTCCCAAGGGCATCAAAATGAGACTCTGTCTAAAAACAAAGGAAACCAGTGGAAAGCACTGGTTCTCCTACTATTTTTAGTAAGTCGACTCTGGACAAGCCACAGACTATGCTTCAGCTTCCTCCTTTATGAATGCCTTTTATAGCAGTAACTGCCCTTGTGACCTCACGGGTTTGAAATAGGAGTGCGAGATAACGGAGTCATCGCCACTCTGAAAAGTGAAGAGCTCCTGCCCAGCAAGGTGCTGTCACCCCTTCAGCACTCTCCTGCATCAGTGGAGCTGATTCCAGCCTACAGCCCCGCTTGCCCCAACCCTCTAGACACTTCCAGGTAACCTGCCTTGTGTGTAATTGGTCCAGATAGGCTCATGTACGCTTATGCCCTTCCGAATAGAGTGCTGCAGGACCATACACATTTCTGTCTGAAACCATGCCTAAATGGGACCTGGGGTGACCGTCCTAGTAGACCCAACTCCTCCTTGCAATCTAGGTGCATCCGTATCCTTAACGATCCCATCAACTTCACTTTCCACAGTCACTTCATTGCTGGGCTGCACTCATTTTTATGTGAGCCAGGGCTTGCTCTCAAGGGCTGGCAAGTACACACCCACCCGCATGCTTTGGCTGTGTTCCCAGGTACCCAATGTACCTTTTGAAGTTTGGAGTGATCAACTTCACATTAATCTTTTCTCTGTTACTCTATTCTAATCCTTTTGGCAAAAAACTTTCCTAAGGTATTCTCCCCTTTGTGGCCACATTCAGTAATAAAAAAGTAGTGGAGGTCTCATTGCCAGTGATAGCACACTATCCTTTTCTTTTAGATATATTGAGCAGCCTATCAGTAAGATCTTCAACTGCTTATGGCAGTGGTTCTCAACCCTCCTAATGCTGTGACCCTTTAATACAGTTCCTCATGTTGTTGTGACTCCCAACCATAAAATTACTTTCGTTGCTACTTCATAACTGTAATTTTGCTACTGTTAAGAATCATAATGTAAACATCTGATATGCAGGATGGTCTTAGGTGACACCTGAGAAAGGGTCATTCAAGCCCCAAAGGGGTCATGACCCACAGGTTGAGAACCACTGGCTTATGGTTTTATTAAGTATAATGCGATGTGTGATGAATGTCTGAGCATTTGCTGTTACCCTGCCCCTTTAAGAGCAAAGAGGGGCATGATTGCTCTCCTACATCTTCACAAATTCTTCACTTTTGTGTTCTCTGTCTCTCTCTCTCCCACCCCCATTCATTCATTGAGGCTCGGTGCCTGTGGCTCAACAGGCTAGGGCGCCAGCCACGTACTCCTGAGCTGGTGGGTTCGGATCCAGCCTGGGCCGCCAAACAACAATGGCTGCAACCAAAAAATGGCCGGGCGTTGTGGCGAGCGCCTGTAGTCCCAGCTACTTGGGAGGCGGAGGCAAGAGACTCGCTTGAGCCCAGGAATTGGAGGTTGCTGTGAGCTGTGATGCCATAGCACTCTCTCCAGGGTGACAGCTTGAGGCTCTGTCTCAAAAAAAAAAAAAGAAAAGAAAAAGAAAAAGAGACAATATAGTATTATGTAGAGTGAATGGGGTCGGGAAATTGCTAATATAGACAGAGTATCAGGAAAGGCATCTCTGAGAAAGTGACATTTGGGCTGAGACTTGAATAAATAGACCTCAGAAAAATTGGACATCAGAAAACTGTTACTCAAGCTTTTTCCCAGATGGCTTTTGTGTTGTTGTTCTTATTGTTTTAAAGAAAAAAGAGTCTTATGTTCTGACCACAATAATGTAATTACAGGTTATCACCTCAGTCCTCCCACCTCAGCCTGTTGATGTATATTCACAACAACCCACCAAGCCCACCAGAAGTGTCTGGTGAATACCCTGCCACAGCTCTGTGCCCCTTTTCATAGCATCAGTTTGGTTAATAGTGGCAAGATGATCCAAAGGATCTCTCAGAAAAGAATCCTAAGAGGCCTACCTATGCAATGAAATTAAGCCGGTTACTATGGTATTATATTTTAGAGCCCTGGGAAAAGACTCTCACCCTTCAAAATATCTTGGCCTTTCCAACTACGCTCTGGAAAAATCAACGATTTTTTTTTTTTTTTTTTTTTACAAGATAGGATCTTGCTCTGTTGCCCAGGCTGGCCTTAAGCTCCTGCACTTAAGTGATGTTCATTCCTGCAGCCTTGGTATCCAAAAGTGCTGGCACTGGGCAGCACCTTTAGCTCAAGGAGTAGGGCGCCGGCCCCATATCCTGGGGGTCACGGGTTCAAGCCTGACCCCAGCCAAAACTGCAAAAGTGCCAGCATTACTGGTGTTAGCCGCTGTGCCTGGGTTGAAATTCTCTTTAACAGGCTTTCATTCTACAGCCACTTAAAAAGTTTAAAATGTAATACCCTAAGGAGAAGTAGCAAATTGGTCTAATTTACACTATATGACTCTATATGAGTCACTATATTTTCACCATATGAAAGAGAACATAGACTTTTTCTGTAAGAAGGGAGGGAGAGGAAAGCGCATGCTAGGGAGGACTGGAAAAGGAAATTTAGGGGAAAGGGAAGAGCCGAAGAAAAAGGAAATGGAAGGGAGAAAAGGCTGTGTGTCCTTGAGCAATTATTTATCTTATCGGAACTGAATCTTCCCCAGATTTCTCCAGAGCTTTCTTGGAGTTGGTTAGAGGGCCTGCCGTGGGTATTACCTGTCTCTCCTGCCTCTATCCTTGTTGCTATAGTTCATTTTGCCTCAGAGGACATGTAAAGGGAAGGCCAGAATAATTACTATGAGGATGGAAAGGAAGTGGCCTCCCGCTAAACAAATGAGTCTTCCTCTTTAGGCAAGAGCCTAGAAGAAACCCCAGTGGAATGACAGCTCCATGGACCACTGTTACCCCAAAGGGAAGGGTGGAAAGGATGGGCAGGAAGGATGAAAAGCAAAGTCCTAAAGAGCTTCGTGGACTAATTTAATGAAAATTTAGAATAATAAAATAACCCCAAGAAATCCTGAGGTCCTCAGAGGGCTCAGTTAACCGGAATAATAATGAAGGAAGGTAATCCGGGAGCAAAGAAGAAATCAAGCATGCGTTCCGATTCTTAGAGATGCAAATCTCTGAGAGAACTCTGCAGGGAAGCAGATTCATAGCCCAGAGGACACTTCTTAAATTCCCTTCTTTCTCCTTAATCTGCATCTGACAGAAGCTGTTACTTCCAAATCCCCTAAATTGTCCCCAATACTCTGGCCATATGTTTACTTCCCCTCTCTCTTTGCTCCAATCCTATTTCTCTTCCTCTCCCAACTCTTTATAAACAAAAGCTTGCAAACTGATTTGGGAAAGAAAATATCCTTAGAGCAGTGTTGTTTAGTGATCAGTGGAAATATAATAGATGCCACATATGTAATTCAAAGTTTTCTAGAAGCTACATTATAAAAAGTAAAAAGAAACAGGTGAAATTAATTTGAATAACATATTATGTTTAATCTAATATATTCAAAATACTATTATTTCAACGTGTAATCAGTATAAAAATTGAGATATTTTATATTTTTTCATATTACGTCTTTGAAATCCAGTATATGCATGTTTTACATTTATAGCACATTTTTAAATGGACAACTTGCATTTTAAGTGCTCAATAGCCACATGTGGCTAGTGGCTACTGAGAAAGGATACCTGAGAAGGGTGAGGTCTAAGAGAACAGAGGGCTTCTTAAGGAGACCCCAAGTATACACCTGCAGGGTCCTCGCCTGTTGGTGACTCAGCTCTTAGGAATTTGTAGACTTAACTTCCTGGGACATGGAAATTTCCTCTTCTGTGAAATCTTGTAGTTCTGTCGGGGCTGGAACAACTTCTCCCACTTGATTCAAACTGTCCAGTGAGAAAGATATCCGTGGGTTGGAACTTTTTTGACTGGAGATAAAAAGGGAAAGTCTAAGCCAACTGGGGAGTGTGCCATTTTGAATCCTTCTGTGTTTGCTCCTCTAGCCAAATAAAAGCCTTTTTCCTCTTATTTCATTTTATTTTTTTTTCCTTTTTTCCCTTAAATACAATGTGTGAAAGCTATTGGGCCTTGTTTTCCTGCAACACTACCATATTGAACAGTGAAGACTTTTAGGCTAGGTAAATAGGCAGGAAAGGGGGAAAGACTGAGCCCCAAATATGCAGAAGAAGCTTTCACAAGTTGGTATGGTGGTAAAATAATAAGAATGGTGTGCTGAGTTTTTCTTAGAGGCAAATGTATACAATTTTTAAATGTTGAGATTGTGTCTCTGCCAAAGTAAGATGCTCCTCAAAGAAATAATCATTCATGAAACAACGGTAATTAATAGTAGTATTGTTCTTTGCAATGTCATCATGTGGCTAAAAGATGGTAATGAAACATGTAGTAGGCCGGGCATGGTGGCTCAGGCCTGTAATCCTAGCACTCTGGGAGGCCAAGGCAGGTCAATTGCCTGAGCTCACAAGTTCAAGAACAGCCTGAGCCAGAGTGAGACCTCGTCTCTAAAAATAGCCAGGCGTTGTGGTGGGTACCTGAAGTCCCGGCTGCTTGGAAGGCTGAGACAAGAGAATGGTTTGAGCCACCAGTTTGAGGTTGCTGTGAGCTATGATGCCATAGCACTCTACTGGGGCAACAAAGTGAGACTCTGTCTCAAAAAATAAAAGAAAGAAAGAAAGAAAGAAAGTACAGGGAGGGAAAATAAGATGGAGCCAGTCAGGCTAGGGCCAACATGACACAGCTGGTCTGGTTGGTTTAGGCTCTAAGTGACCTTCACCTCAAGTCTCCCATTTTTAATGTTTTGTAAATTCAGCTTTAACATAAAAGTGTATGTTTTGATTAGTTTAGGACAATTGACTTAGGAGATTAACTTTTTGAATTGGAATGTTGTTTTGGGTCGTGGGTTATGCTGATTATTGTGGTTTAAGATAAAGATTAACATGGTTTTTACTTTACTTCGAACTTTTTTTTTTGAGACAGAGTCCTCACCTGGTCACCCTTGGTAGAACGTTGTGGCATCACAGCTCACAGCAACCTTAAACTCTTGGATTCAAGCGATTCTCTTGCCTCAGCCTCCCAAGTAGCTGAGATTACAGGCGCTGGCCACAACGCCCAGCTATTTTTAAAGACCGGTTCTTGCTATTGCTCAGGGTCAGCCCATCCACCCACCTTGGCCTCCTAAGTGCTGGGATTATAGGCATGAGCCACTGAGCCTCACTTACTTTGAACTTTCATGTATAAAACTATGGTTTTGGAAATGGAAGAACAGAACAGTCTTAGAGAGGCTACTTTCTAAGGAGGCTCTTAGCCTCTGGAGGCTACTGTTCTCCAGAATTGGTGGCCTTCTGATTAATAAAATTTGGTAGACCTGGCTCGGTGCCTGTAACTCAGTGGCTAGGGCGCCAGCCACATACACCGGAGCTGGTGGGTTGGAATCCAGCCTGGGCCTACTAAACAACAATGACAACTACAAAAAAAAACAAAACAAAACAAATGCTGACACCTGTGGCTCAAGGGATTAGGGCGCCGGCCCCATAGGCGAGAGGTGGCGGGTTCAAACTCAGCCCCAGCCAAAAACTGCAAAAAAAAAACAGGTGTTGTGGCCGGCGTCTATAGTCCCAGCTACTTGGGAGGCTGAGGCAATAGCATCACGTAAGCCCCAGAGTTGGATGTTGCTGTGAACTGTGATGGCATAGCACTCTACCAAGGGCGACAAAGTGAGACTGTCTCAAAAAAAGAAAAGAAAATTTGGTAGACCTATCCCCATCTCTGCATATCAGCTGACAGTGATAGGCAGCCCAATCCTCTTCATCCGATAACAATAACTGCGATATTCTTCCCATTTAAAAAGAAAAGTTTTGCTGGACCATGAAATCCAAATGACAGGAAGCCACTGCCTTATAACGCACATAGTCTTTTTTTTATACATTAGGCCATTTAATTATCACAACTATATGATGTATTTATTTTTGTTTTGTTTTGAAAATGTAGGGTAGCAAAAAAACTTTTTCCTCTATTTGCCTAGGGTCTCCAGCTGGAGCCCTGCAGATTAAACTGACAAAAACCAGATTAACAAGAAAAAAATACAAGGAGTTTATTATCATGTGTAGCCTGCGGAAGAAACTCAGAGATGAGTAATTCACAGGGGGGTGGTTAGAAATTGGGGCTTGGTGAGCATCTGAACAAAGAACAATATATATCAAAATGGCTAGACAGAGGAAAAGGGGTTCTGGCTTTTAGAGACAGCAAACTGTGGGAAGATAAATATACAGGGTTTTTGGTTGTTTTTTTTTTAAAGTGAGGTTTATTACCCAGAGTCCTCTCAGTGCTATTTCTAGGGCACAGTCTCTGATAAGTAAGAGTCTCAACCTTCTTTTAGACAAATGGGTATGTGGGAGGGGTGGGCAGAGAGCTTTTTGTCTGCTGTTCATCAGTTGTCTTCAGCTTTAAATAATCCTTATGGCAAAGTGGCATATTTGGGGGTGACATATTCTAATTTCCTATAAAACAATCACACACTTTCAGAAAAGCTGCAAGGAGAGGTTTTTTTTTAATAGTGACAGAGTCTCACTTTATTGCCCTCGGTAGAGTGCTGTGGCGTCACAGCTCACAGCAACTTCCAACTCCTGGGCTTAAGCGATTCTCTTGCCTCAGCCTCCTGAGTAGCTGGGACTACAGACATCAGCCACAACACCCGGCTATTTTCCTGGTTTTGCAGTTCTGCCAAGGCTGGGTTTGAACCCGCCATCTTTGGTATATGAGGCCAGAGCCCCAGTTAATGAGCCACAGGCGCCGCCCCAAGGAGAGGTTTTTTCACCTCAACTATTTGAGGATGGATTATTGATATGGTGCCCTATCTACCCCCCCACCCCAAATTTTAGTGTGTTTCCTATAAACAAGGACATATAATCTACAACACCCACAAGACAGCTGTAAACATTCAGAAGTTAACACCGATGCATTTCTCCTCGGATACTTAGGTCCCATTCAAGCTCTAACAGTCGTCTCAGTAATGTCTTTAGCCTTCCTCAGCCGAAAATAGTTGCTCAGTCTCTTTGACTTACATGATCTTGATACTTTTGAAAATTACAGACTAGGTATTTCATAATTAAAAGTATTTAGTGGGGAGTTACTTAGAAACTATAGATACTCCATTTCTTATCAAACTTACTATGTGTGTGGGTTTTTTTGTTGTTTGTTTTTTAGTAGAGATAGAGTCTCACTTTATTGCCCTTGGTGGAGTGCTGTCGCATCACAGCTCACAGCAACCTCCAGTTCCTGGGTTTAGGGGATTCTGCCTCTGCTTCCCAAGTACCTGGGACCACAGGCGCCCGCCACAACGCCGGCCATTTTTTGGTTGCAGCTGGCATTGTTTGGCGGGCCCTGGCTGGATTTGAACCCGCTAGCTCAGGTGTATGTGGCTGGTGCCTTAGCCTGTTCAGCCACAGGCGCTGAGCCGACTTTCTTATTTTCTGATGCAAAATATTTTCAAGCCTCATGTTATACTTTCTCTGGCCCAGCCCAGGAATCAGCCGTTTCTCCAAAGAGCCCTGGTGGACATTATGCGTAGAAGCGAGATCTAGGGTGCTTACCACGGGTGGGGCGTCACTGTTCCCCACTCGCTCGGTGGGTAGAGCGCAGCAGTAGGTGTGTCCATAGGAACGCGCAGACATTTGTCTCCATCACTCCTAGGTTAGAACCACGAGTTGGCAGCAGTACACCTGAATCTAACCTCATACCACAGAGCACATCTCAGTTTTCTTTCTTTCTGTATTTGTACCTCTTATCTTGGCTGTGGGAACCTGGACCCCATTATCTATAATTTATTTGCATGTTTGATCATACGTAAGTGAGCGCCTGTCTCCACTGCCACCTCTTCCCTGCACAAATCCCGTTCTCTCCCCACCTGGCCTCTGCTGCCTTGTGCTGGGCCATTTCCCCACCCACGCACCCCACCCCCTTTCAGCATCCCAGACCTGGACTCCTTTGTTTATCTTCTAATCCTTCTAGTACATTTTGAATTTCTATAGTCATGTTTTCAGTTATCTTGTTTACAGAACTTCTTTCCCACCCTCCCTCCTTTCATTTTTTAAAAATCTGTTTTTTAGGCTCTGCACCTGTGGCTCAGCAGGCTAAGGCGCCAGCCACGTACACCTGAGCTGACGGGTTCGAATCTAGCCCGGGCCTGCCAAACAACAATGACGGCTGCAACCAAAAGCGGCAGGCGCCTGTAGTCCCAGCTACTTGGGAGGCAGGGGCGGGAGACTCGCTTGAGCCCAGGAATTGGAGGTTGCTGTGAGCTGTGATGCCACAGCACTCTGTCCAGGGTGACAGCTTGAGGCTCTGTCTCAAAAAAAAAAACAACAAAAAAACCTTTTTTATTTTTATAGATTTACGGGGCACAAGTGCAGTATTGTTACGTGAATATGGTGTGTAATTGTGAAGTCTGGGCTTTTAGTGTAGCCATCCCCTGAATAGTGCCCCTGAAGTCATTTCCCACTCCTCACCCTGCTTACGCCCTCCCACCCTCTCCCCTTTCCAAGTCTGTGTCTGTTATTCCACACTGTGTCCCTGTGTGCACTTCATTTAGCTCCCACTCATAAGTGAGAACACGAGGTATTTGACTTTCTGTTTCTCTTCGGCTTTTTTAAAAAATAGAATGCTGTTCTTGTTTTATGGAGCAACTTTCTTTTATCTCTCTGCTGATAATAATTCCAGTTTGTTTAGTTGTCTTGTGCTTCTTTGCTTGTTTATTCAGGGCTTCTTTGTACTATGCGCTGGTTTAAGCCTCTGTCCTTCCTACTGGACGCTTTCCTCACATACCTAGTGGTTCTGAGCCTTCTTTTCTGTAGGAGAATGAGGTAGTAAAAAGCCCACTAGAATGTGGGGTAGGGGTTAGAGCTTTCCATTAAAATATAGGATGCCCAATTAAATTCAAATTTCAAATAAATAATAAGTACTTTTAAAATTTAAGTATGTCCTAAATAAAAGGAAGTATTCATTGTTTATTTGAAATGCTAATTTATCTGGGCATCTGTGTTTTTATTTACTAAATCTGGCCACCCAACATGGGATCTTACTCAATTATGGAGTCCTTAAGAGTGATTGTGTGGGACCTCAATTTTTCTTAGGCTTATCAATTTTCTCAGAGAAAAAACACTCTAATTTGCCCCTTGGGACTAAAGGCCCAGCTGCTAAGGTGCTATGAGCTCATCGTGGGAAGAGTAGTGTCCACACTTCCCCCAGCTGTTCCAGGTCTCCCTCCCTAACAAAATCCTGGGGGAGCAGGAAAGGGGCAGCTGCCTGGCACAGAGGGCTAGAGGGAGAGGAACCAGAGCTGATCTGATTAAGTTTCACGTGAACTTTTTTTTTTTTGAGACAGAGCCTCAAGCTGTCACCCTGGATACCAACCTCCAATTCCTGGGCTCAAGCGAGTCTCCTGCCTCCGCCTCCCAAGTAGCTGGAACTACAGGCACCCGCCACAACGCCCGGCCATTTTTTGGTTGCAGCCACCATTGTTGTTTGGTGGGCTGGGCTGGATTCGAACCCACCAGCTCAGGTGTACGTGGCTGGCGCCTTAGCCCGTTGAGCCACAGGCACTGAGCCTCACGTGAACTTTTAACCAATCCTGTTTTCAGGCCTGCCCAACATTCCACCTTTACAGGAACCAATGGCAGAGTCTCGCTTTGTTGCCCTCGGTAGAGCAGTACGGTATCATAGGTCACAGCAACTTCAATCTCTTGGGCTAAAGTGATCTTTAGCCTCCGAGTAGCTGGGACTATAGACACCTGCCACAATACCTGGCTGACTCGCTTGAGCCCAGGAATTGGAAGTTGCTGTGAGCTGTGATGCCACAGCACTCTACCTAGGGTGACAGGTTGAGGCTCTGTCTCAAAAAAAAAAAAAAATTTCTGAATTTGTTTTTTGAGAATAGAGATAAATGTGAGTGTTCAATCTGCCATGTTTAACTGGATAATGATTTTTTCCATTTATTTTATTACGGAGTATTTATTATTATTTCCATTTATTTTATTTATTATACCTGGCTGAGAAATTGTCTGTAATGTATACTCAAACATCCTGGGGAAAAGGCATTTGGATAAACACAGGATTTTTCTCTGATTTTCTTCTTCCTTCTCAGCTCTGTCCCCAGAAAGACTGAAGGTGAACTTGGTTTGGGTTCTCTGGCTTTCCAAACTTGGTATGTTGGTGCTGCTGGCTTCCCAAAGACAGCGGGATGAGAATGCCTATAAATCTTCAGTCTTAACCAACTATGAGTTGCGGACCTCACCGTTCCCTGCAGATCTGTGCCTCAGAGCAATGAATTTAGATCAAGGCAGGTTTACTGTTGTTTATTGCTTTATAATAAGTGTTGTTTGCTCACAGTAATTGGCTTACAAAACCTCTTAAATGACTAATAAAAATACTCAGGAACAGGGAGGTCCCCGGGTAAGTGGAAGGTGAGGAGTCTCAAGGCTCTAAGGTCTGAGAACCCTATGAGAACCCTGTATGTCTAGTTCCTCAGACACACCCTCTGAGATGAGCTCAGAAAATTTCAGAGATAATCTGATCATTTCCAAAAATTTATTTTCTGCCTACTCACATCATTATAATCAACTACTTGCTACATGTGGCAAATACTGTAGGCAATAACATTCTGGCTAATAATCACCATAATCAAGAAATGGAAATAAATAGCAACAATGGGGCAAGAATTCTAACAGCTTTCACTGGACTTGGCTGCATGGGATAGATGATAATAGAGGCTCAGAGAACCTGGCAGCAACTAAGTAGTGTTACAGGTATTCCAACTCACATCTGTCAGACATTGCCTGTTGTCTAAATCCTACGGAGAGATTCGGGACACATTTTGATTTAAGAATCTGAAAGGTAGCTGGCACTGGGGCTCACACCTGCAATCCTAGTCACTGTGGGAGGCCAAGTCGTGTGGATTGCTTGAGCTCAAGACTTCAAGAACAGCCTGACGGCGGTTCCTGTGGCTCAAATGATAGGGCGCTGGCCCCATATGCCAGAGGTGGCGGGTTCAAACCCAGCCCTGGCCAAAAAC
>CAUYON010168192.1:0-22725 GCA_963573935.1 Arctocebus calabarensis
GGCGGGCGCCTCTGGTCCCAGCTACTTGGGAGGCAGAGGCAAGAGACTCGCTTGAGCCCAGGAATTGGAGGTTGCTGTGAGCTGTGATGCTACAACACTCTATCCAGGGTGACAGCTTGAGGCTCTGTCTCAAAAAAAAAAAAAAAAAAGATGTGTGATGTAGGCAGCACCCATAGCACAGTGGGTAGGACCCCGGCCACATACACCGAGGCTAGAGAGTTCGAACCTGGCCTGGGCCAGCTAAAACAACAATGACAACTGCAACAACAACAAAAATAGGCGGACGTTGTGGTGGGCACCTGTAGTCCCAGCTACTTGGAAGGCTGAGGCAAGAGAATCACTTAAGTCCAAGAGTTTGAGATTGCTGTGAGCTATGATGCCATGACACTCTACCAAGGTGACAAAGTGAAACTCTGTCTCACAAAAAAAAAAAAAAAAGATGTGTGATGTAAAGCCTAGAGCAGCCACTAGAAAAATTAAGCAGGAGTATAGTGATAGTGGGGGGATAGCAATATACTGATAGTGGAGATAAAATGGAATCCTGAAAAATAATCTAAAAGAATGCAGGAAATAAGTGGAAAAGGAATGAAACAGATAAATGAAATGAGTTTTGAGTCATCAATTACTACATTAAATCTTGAACAATTCAGATTTTTAAAGAAACTTAGCAGAGTATAGGAGAAGATAAAAATTACTTCCATCTCATCATCATCAACATTTTAGTGTCCTTTCTTATAGTTGATTTTTTTCTATACGTATGTGTACGTGTATATTTGTATATGATACAGATGTATTGTGTATATATAAATATGTACTTTTTAAAAGAAGTAAATTGAGAGTATACTCTTTATTTTCTTTAACATTTAATCATGAACGTTTGAACTTGTAATAAAATATTTGAAAAAGGCTTTTAATGTTTGTATAATATTCCACTGAATGGCCAAATTGTAATTTGTTTCATCCTAGTTTGCCATATAAGTTGTTTTTTAATTTGACGTTTTAAATAATGCTGTGATGAGCATTCTTGTATACCTCTATGTAAATCTTTATTTTCTTAGGTTGTATACCCAGAAGTGGAATTGTCAAATTTACATCTATAGTGTATGGGAATGCCAATTTAACTTTATCTTTTTCTAGATATAGAATTAGTTTTTAAAAGTTGCCTACAGATTTTTAAAAAATTTGTGCATAACCTGATTGCCGCCTCTCACTGTGCTACCCCTGGCTGTGCTACCTTTGGCATGCTTGTGGAATACTTATTTTTTTCTTTGAAGTTGGAAATTCTACCAGAATCTCTATTAAATTTGGCTAAAACACAGAATGTGTACGTTTATTGTTTCCTTACTTTTCCTCCCTCTCTTCTTTATCAGCATAGTTTTCTTCATTAATTTCTTTGGTTATTACTTCAGCTTCATTTCTTGTAGAATATGAACCTTTTCAGGGCACCTTCTATATCTGTCTTATTCACTGTTATATCCTTAGTGCATGACTGTAGTTTACTAGATACTCAATACATTTATCAAGAGAATAACTAGTGTTTTCTGCAACTCCTGTTATTGGTGAGGTTGATCTTTATAATATTTCCAATGCTTTTTTCTTTCATTCTTTTGATTAGAGTTGTAGGATAATTCATTTTTTTTGTATCACTTATTTGTGTTTGGTAGTAGTTCATCTGCTATTTACTGCTCTAGTGCTGTTTTAAATTTGGAAAACCTTATGTTTCATTTCTTTGAAATCTTTTGTCATCTTAGATATTCTAGCTTCCTAATGTTTACATGTGCAAGATTCTCTCAAATTCTTTTAAAACATTAAATACCATGCATTTTATTATTTTTCCCTCAATTCATACCAGCTATTTTGAGGCTGTTAAGTTTTTGTATCTTTTTTTTTAAGCTCCAGAGTATTTAAATTTCAGTACTAAGACTGTTTTAAAATATATTAGGAAAATAAAATGGAATATCAAATTTTTTCTTTAAACTGTCCATTTCCATACACGATTAAAATATGTATACAGTATATGAAATTTTTAGTAGTAGAAAGTTAGGTCTAAGAATTTTTATTTGTAAAGATTGTCATGTGGGAGAATCTCAGACATTATTGATTTCCTAAGCTATTAAGGCTACAAGAGGTGGAGAACTGGAACAAGGCAACAAGCAAAGCTGTTATAACAAATTGCCTATTTTTGAGAGGACCACAAAATCAGAACTTGAAAGAACTGGAGTTATTCCTTTATTTAATTACACTGGAATTTGGCCCTGGGGACCTAAAGATGAGTGTAAGTTTCTCTTCTCAAGTTCTAATGCAAAATCAGTGCAACAGTGGTGGTGTCCTGTGAAGATACAAGTGAAGGAATCCATAATTCATAGTCTATATTCTTTTCTTTCTTTCTTTTTTTTTTTGAATCAAGTCATTCAATTGGAACATAGTCTACATTTTCTCCAGAAAGGGGCCTGGAGAGGCTTTATGCAGACCGCAGGAGAGTTGGGGTTTTATTTGGGGGTAATCTGGTTGGAAACCTTGAATTTGTACTGTTGCCAGTTAGAGGTTTTCCCCCTAGTACTTAGAAGTCCTTGCATAGAGATGGAAAATGAACCTAGTGTGTTTACTCAAAAAATGTGATTTGTAGGAAAAGGGAACCGAACAAGATAGTACTTTTCAGTCAACCTCGGTTTGGGGTGTATGATTGCTAGAGGCTTGTTACTTTTCACTTTTGAATGTAAAATGAATCATTATAAAACTTTCAGTAAAAATGGAGGTTTTTAATTTCTTTCCTCATACCTGAAAACTGTTCATGGTAGCAATGTTTCTGATGGCCTCAGGCTTCCTCTTTCTGATTACTAGCCTGAAAGAACAGTTTAGACTTGCTTTCTCATTCCAGAATGACCCTTACTAGACCTCCCAGTGTTCAGTTGTGATTACTGGCAAGATATGCCACTGTGAATACTACTGTTTTGTTATTATCTTTTTAATCATGGAGAAAAGGTCTTAGTATTTCGTTGCTATTAACTAGGCTAATGAGCTACAGAACTCTGAGCTGGGTGTTTAAATTATTTTTCAAATTCAAATTCACTGGACTTCGGGAACCTTGAGATTACACTCAGAACATTTTGGGATTTCCAAAGATGATTTTATTTGGTTTAACTAGGTATATTTTATTTTTAAGAGGCTCTTCCTTCATCAGTTTCTTTCTTTCTTTTTTTTTTCTGTCACAGATTATAGTTTCAGTGGACCAAACACTGGGTTAAATTTAAAAATGTGCTCCAGTCTCAGCCTTCGTTATTGACTGTGAGAATGGGCAAGCAATGCATCAGCTCTGTTAACGCCTCTGAACTAGTCTGCATATGAATACTCACTCTAAGACATTTTCTTATATACTTCAAATTTCCAAATACTTAAGTTGAAATTTGCTTCAAGTGTTAGCTGAATCTCAATTAACAGAGATTTATTCAGGATTTACTTGGATTTAATCTGTTGACACAAACTCAAGATACAAGTAGCTATTTTAAGGCTAGCCCATTTTTTCTCAAACTGGTAAGGCAAGAATTTAAAAGTTTTCAATCCATTATAGACTGATATGTTTGCAAATTGAAATACTATAAAACAATGGATATGTAAAAACACAAACTCAAGTGGTTAATAATGCATAAATATGGCAATAAGAATTATGAAACCTGGATGTACATAGTCATATACATGTTGATAGAAAAGAAGCCAAGCTCTGTTGAAATAATTTAAGGAGGTTTATTCTGAGCCAAATTTGAGGACTGTGACCCAGAGCCATACTCAAGAATCCTTGAGCAAATAGACTCACGGTGGTGCGGTTACAGTTTGGTTTTATACATTTTAATGAGATAGGAATTACAGATGCGGTCAGAAATCAATACACAGAAAATATACATTGGTTTTTAGCCTCAAAAGGTGGGACTTCTGGAAGGCAGGAGCTTACAGATTATAGGTGAGTTTAAAGATTCTTTAGCTGACAATTGGCTAAAAGAGTTAGGCTATCTGTAAAAGACCAGGAGTCAGTGAAAAGGTCAGTTAATGGCTCAGCGCCTGTGGCTCAACAGGTTAAGGCGCCAGCCACGTACTCCAGAGCTGGTGGGTTCGGATCCAGCCTGAGCCTGCCAAACAACAATGACGGCTGCAACCAAAAAAACGGCCGAGTGTTGTGGCAGATGCCTGTGGTCCCAGCTACAGTCTCCTGTGGGAGGCGGAGGCAGGAGACTCGCTTGAGCCCAGGAATTGGAGGTTGCAGTGAGCTGTGATGCCACGGCACTCTACCCAGGGCAACAGCTTGAGGCTCTGTCTCAAAAAAAAAAAAAAAAAAAGAAAAGGTCAGTTAATTAGAGACTTAAGTATTGGACAGATTCTGTAAGTGGTTTGTTATGTATATTAAGGACCGGTAAGTAAGTCTTGCATAGCCTTAGTCTTGTTAATGAGTCACAGTGGAAATCTCTGAGAAGGGGAGGAGGGCATGGTGAGGTACGTCTTATCTCCTTTCTCATGGCTAACAACTCAGTTTTAGGAATCCCCCTTGGCCAAGAGGGGATCCAGTCGGTCACTGAGGGGGACGCCTCAAGATTTCATTTTAGTTCATATACATACGGTTATTTTGCAACTGTAACTGAAAAATAAGTTGTGAAATAACAATTCCTTATATTAAGCACCTAACCAATACTGTGAACAAATGCTCTTTTATCAATATTTAAAGTTTTTCACATTACAAATGAGCTTACCGTATTAATTTATGTAGGTTGGATTGTAGCCAGAACCACCCTGTCTAAACTTTGTCATACTTTAATTTAATAATACTCATAAGCAAGAAAACCCATTTTTACTGAGTTTTATTGCTGGGACCAGAAGAAGAGATCTTAAGAACAATTTCCTCAAGCTCAGGATATTCTTTTCAGATTTTATCCAAAATAAAGCTAGTCTCAAATGTATCCATTATCTGTGAACAATAGCCAATTCCAGCAGTTTATGTTGTAAATAGTTAAATTATCTTTAGATCAAAGAAACGGATTTGGTTCTGTTATATTTCCTTGTGTGTGGATCTCATTTGGCTGGAAGATTAAATTTCAAAATGTTCTGTTACATTTATAAGGCATACAAAGTTGGACAGTTAAGTTTGTGAATTCATCCTAGAAAAAGTGCTTTGAAGAGTGGAGTACGTGCTGGCATTGGTGCATAGATGCCCAAGGGGAGTACTTTGAAGGTGACTGTTGTCGTATTCAGCAATGAGTTATGTAGCACTTTTTCTAGGATGAGTTCACAAACTTAATTGTAGGATCAGATATGATAATAATCTGAAGAAACTGTTCTTTGAAGCTTTTAGCTTGTTTTTGCCCTTTAATCTGCAGTTGAAAAGCATATTGTGTTTCTTCTTTGTAAGAAATTGTTAAGGATCATTGAAGTACTGAAGATAATGGACAAATTCACCACTCAACTGACATCTTTAAAAGTTGGAACCAAACTCGTTTTTATCTTGCAAAAGCACTGAATTTGTTCTGTAATTCAAATTCCCCGTCAGTAATCATTGTTTTAGTATTAACATGGTTTCAATATTACTTCATTAACGGTTGTTTATAATATACTTTACCAGCACGTAATAAAAACATAATTGCTAATGTTTTAGTATTTACATTTTTGTGATTTTTTTTTTTATGACAACTGCACATTCTGTTTAGTTCAATTGATTTTATCTTGGCAATGGCTTAAGCTCCTTATTCCAGAAGGTTTTCTTGTCATTGCAGCTGTGCCGTCAGAACATTCTTCTGTACAAAAGTCCAGACCACTTTGGTTGCCAATGTAATTCTTCATAGTTTTACTCAGTACAGAACTAGTTGTGTTTGATGGATGTAAAACTGTGAATAAGAATTCTTCCTTCATATCATCATCATGTTCAAATAGCATATTAGCAAACTGTGTGTGCATTTGTCAAATGAAAAACACTTTGCAAGTTTTGATTTGTAAATTGTTCTTCTATATCATTATTCTAAATGTGGCAAGTTGTGGTATCTTTGGAAAGTACAGATTTACCTGGTATTTCCACGTAAACATTTTGATGTAAGTAATCGTTTACTTGTTACTTGACAGTTGTATTTAGCATTTTTATTTTATTAATAGCAATCCAAAGTGCTAGGATAGTAAGCCTATAAAACATCTATGGATAAAATACTATTTGTCTGCTTCTGTTAGCTTTTTCATTTCAGTATATTTTTTAAGAATTCTTTTCTGTATTGAATTTATTTCTGTACATTTGTTTATAAAGGGCCCTTAAATTTTGATGGTTTTGTTACTCCCTTAAGCAGCATATATGCAGTTAACACACTATGATGTTAGCACTTCACTGCTAATTATGGTTACAAAACTGAACTCAATATATGAAGGATCATATTCCTGGGTGAAATAGTACAGCCTCTTTTGGTCTTCAGATTTACTTCATTTACTCATTTCATTTATTACTACTGGTGTTTTCAGAGAAAATATGTCTTTTGCACCAAAAAGATGCTAAAAAATCTACTGAAATTTGTTTATCCATATGTAAAATTCTGTTAAAAATAATAAAATAATATAAAATTCATTTCTCTACTTTAATGTTAAATTATGTATTTAAAAACAGGCATAAGAAAAATGTTTACAAATGAAGTAGTTATAAAAATGATTAAACCCAAGCATTTTTCTCAGATTTTTATACTTTTATTAGGTAGTTGACAAAATAACCTTAAAATATTACATGCAATGTGATTCTCCTGTGCCTAAAGTACATATACCATGCCATGTATAACTACCACGTGAGTTTGACAGCACCTGGATTGGTTGTTACTCTCTGTTCAGCAAGAGAAATCCACTGATCACACGCTTGGATGCCATGGCATTGTCAAATGTCTGTAAAAGTTTCCTACTTTGTTTTCAGACTGATCTCAGCATGGATTCATAACAAATAGTTCGTAGACCAGCACAGGTTTATAGTTTTTAATAGGCAGTGGACTAACTAGGTGATTTCATCATCTCTGAGAACACTGTCGGCTCACCTGCATTTATGTCTATAGAAATTGACCTACTTTGCTGTGTATAATGTGCTCCTGTGCATAATGTACACCCATATTTTTGGCCCCAACTTCCAGGAAAACACTCTTTGAGAAAGTGGCCAGCTCTTGGGCAAGAGAGACGTATCTGGGAGGGACTAATATTTCCCTGATAAACATGCAGACTGCAGTGCTCTCCTATCCTTATCTACCTGTGAAAGCTGCTCCTTCCCTCTCTTCTGGGGAGCTCTTCCATTCCTGCCACATTGGGGGCCGTAGCTGAGATGGCCATTGAATGTGACTGGTGGAGTGGAAGCTTCTGAGGTCATGCTGCCATGGGCAGCCAGGCAAGTCCTTGGGCCTGTGCAGGGCTCTTGGTCCCCTCTGCATGGCCTGGCCTTGGGTCTTGGCCTTTGTTTTGCATGGCCGTGGCTATAGCTGTCCTTGCAAGCCCTACTACAATCCCATCCCCTGATCATAGTGCTTGGCAGAGGCTGCTCTGGTTCATTCCCACTGGATCCTGGATCCTCCCAGACTTTAACCAGCAGACCCAGGTGGGAGGGCATGGCAACCCAGAGAGGCTCGCTGGGCTCCCTTGCTCCTCAGCTGTACTATCCATGTATAATGTACGTCCTTGTTTTTCCCTCAGAAATTTGGGCAAAAAAGTGTGCATTAACACACGGCAAAATATAGTAGCTAATTTCATACATCTTTTAGAGGATTGATTTGATACCTATTATGTCAGGCAATAGGGCATATTACATACTCTTGGCATATAATTCCATAGTATGTTATTAAAGTAAAAACATTTGTGTTATTAGAAATAATAAATGCTGATGATATTATGTTTATTTACTCCTTATTACAGATAAGGACTAATTTATTACATTTAGTCCTTATTACACTTTGATTTTCAAAAATTGTACAGTGTGTTCAGGAAACTGCTGTTTTAATTGGAATCTCAGGGCATTTTAAGTAGCTATGAACTGTTTAAAAATGTTTAGGATGTGTGAATTTACTTATATTAGTGATGGTGGAGCTGTAAAGCATTGTTTCTTCTCTAGGAAGTAGGTCAAGAACCACATATTGTGTAGTGGAACTTACGGCTTTTTTGGAGATCACAGTGATTACAAGCTGATACATTGGAATGCATAAATATCTTCATTTTTCTGAACTGCCTCCATTGGGTGTTAGAGTTTTTTCTGATTTATGTAATGGATCAACTTCATGGAGATTTATATGTTGAGTCTTCACTCCTGAAGGCCCCACTTGGCAAGCAGTATATTCCTCAACAGCTGACTGAAGGGTGCAAGGAAGCTTCAACTTACCAACACCATGAATATGTTTGCCCTCACTTGTACCTTTTAAAACTAGGCACTTAAGGCCTAGTGTATAAGAATTTGTGTGGTGGGCACCTGTAGTCCTAGCTACTTGGGAGGCTGAGGCAAGAGGATTGCTTGAGCCCAAAAGTTTGAGGTTGCTGTGAGCTATGACACCATGGCAACAGAGTAAGACTGTCTCAAAACAACAACAACAACGATTTGGTTCAACAGTGCTTCTCACACTGCGGTGAGGAACTGTCTTTACTCCAATCAGTTGTGGATCGGTACTTTTTGTAAAATAAGATAAAAACGAAATATTAGAAAAATTAAAAAGATAAAAATACAAGCCACATTTTAAATTAATAGACTTAATACATAAAATTATATTTGAGTAAGTATATCATAGGACAATTTTTATTTTCCATGTCTTTGCATATTTCATCAGGGACTAGTAAACAGTTCAAGGATCAGTACCAGTCCGTGGAACCTATTTTGAGTAGCACAGTGGTAGTTACCTAGCATTGCATGCCAATCTCTGCATGTTATTGGCAGGACTGAGAAGGGGTGTATGGTTATCTATCTCAGAGAGCTGATGATGCTTTTTCAGTAGTAAAATCTCAAATCATGTGGGACTTTTTCCACAGCTCCTAAATGTACATGTAAGAGCCATCTTGGTTTCTACTAACTGGGAAAAAAAAAAACAACTTTTTTTAAAATTTCAAGATATTAAGGGGTCCAGATGTTTTTGGTTACATGGATCAGTTTTATAATGCTTGAGTCACAGCTATAAGTGTGCTCATCATTCAAATTGGGAAAACTCTTGCAGTTTGATGAAACATAGTTTATAGTCTTTTTTTTTTGTAGTGAATTTTATTTAGAGGGAGGTCATTTCTTTAAATTGTGTGAAACTTCTTGGTTCTCTTCTTTAGAACTGTTGCATAGAACCTTGATTTTTTTTTAGCTTGTGCTATGGAAGGAGATCTGTACTTGTTCTTTATTGTGCTACAGCAGTCAAATAGGAGCTGTGTTATTATTACTAGATCAGTGTTCCTCCACCCAAATCTTCACACACATAAAATCCTGTGCCATCAGAAGGGGGAAAAAGGAGAATATTTAATTACCAGGATAGACATTTAGAAGTGTGGTTGAAATTGTATAGATGAACTCATTAAGGAAAATTTCCCTGCAGTTCTTTGATGTAGCTATTTGTGCCAAAATAAACTTCAGGGCCTCCCTTCAATACTATATTTCCAGTATTGGAGCAGAGTTTCCAGGGCTCCCAAAACACAGAGGTTGAAGCAATCCAAGTGGAAATTGGAATGGCCCCTTAACTTACCTAGGACTGGCCTTTATATCCAGAGTTTAGATATGTCATTAAAAAAAAAAAGCATCTTGAATTTTGTGTGGTCTTTTAAGATAGTTATTGTAAGTAGTCTTCAGTGCCTATTTTCAGGCTGGTCAGTTGCCCTCCCTTGTGTTTCTTTTTCCTTCCTCATGACACTTCTGTTTTGCTGCCACCTTTTATGTCCTTTCCTCTGTGTCTATTGTGAATAAATTCGCCTGCTTCCTTACACTTCCCATCTTTCCCATTACAATTTTACCTCAGTGAAACCCGCCTCTTTGAACACTGTTTTGAAGGACAATTGCTTATTCTCTCTCAAACTCTATATATTGTGGAGTCTATCCAAAATGGTGGTTTTTTAACTTCCCCTTTTTCTTTCAAGTTAAGTTTTTTCCACTCTCATACAGAAATTTTCCCTCTTGAGGTTTATTCCTTCTCATTCCTTACACCAATCAGGAATATTTATTTCATAATCATTTCTAGATTTTCTATTATTATTATTATTTTGAGACAGAGCCTCAAGCTGTCGCCCTGGGTAGAGTGCCGTGGGTCATAGCTCATAGCAACCTTCCAACTTGTGGGCTCAACCCATTCTCCTGCCTCTGCCTTCCAAGTAGCTGGGATCAAAGGCACCCGCCACAATGCTCGGCTAGTTTTTGGTTGTAATTGTCATTGTTGTTTGGCAGACTTGGGCTGCATTCGAACCCGCCAGCTCTGGTGAATGTGGCTGGTGCCTTAGCCGCCTGAACTATAGGCACTGAGCCTGTCCTATTATTTTTATTCTTAGGAGTCTCTATTCTTAAGAGTTTGCGTTTACTTATTCTCCTACTTTGGTTTGTAATTTCTGATTGTGAACTTAATTTTAGCACTGTTATTTGCCCCTCTCTGAAAGTTTTTCATGTTTTCAGAGATAGAGTCACTTTTTTTTTGGAGACAGAGTCTCACTTTGTCGCCCTTGGTAGAGTGCTGTGGCATCACAGATCACAGCAACCTCCAGCTCTTGGGCTTAGGGGATTCTCTTGCCTCAGCCTCCCAAGTAGCTGGGACTATAGGTGCCCACCACAACGCCTGGCTATTTTCTTTATTGCAATTTGGCCAGGGCAGGGTTTGAACCTGCCACCCTTGGTATATGGGGCCAATTCACTGAGCCACAGGTGCCGCCTGAGATAGAGTCACTCTGTCACCTATGCTGGAGTACACTGGCACCATCAGTTCACTATGGCCTCAAACTCCTGGGCTCAAGCGATCCTCATTCTTTTGCCTCTTGAGTTCCTGGGACTACAGCTACATGCCACTATACCCAGCTAGTTTTAAAATTTTTTGCAGGGACTAGATCTTGCTCTGTTGCCCTGGTTGGTCTAGAACTCTGGCTTTAAAGCGATCCTCCCACCGTGGCCTCACAAAATGCGAGGATTACAGGTGTGAGCCACCACATCTAGCCTTAATGAGAGACTTTTTTAAAAGTTTTTTATTTTGGAGACTTTCAAACAAATACCAAAAGTAAAACTAAAGTTGATAAGGTAGTATAATAGATCTCATATACTTATCACATAGTTTCAACAGTTAACCACTTGGTGACCTATTTTGTTTCATTTATACCCCTATCCATTTTCTCCTTTCTGCATTAGTTTAAGGAAATCTCATGTAATATTATTTCATATTTCAGTATGCATCTCTAAAAGATTACTCTTTTTAAACTTAACTGCAATATCATTATCATACCTAAAAAAAACCAATGTCTTAATATCAAATATCCAGCCAGTATCCATATTTTCATTTGTTTCATAAATGTTATGTTTACATTTAAGAAAAATTTCAGTTTGTCTAAATGAGGATTTAAAGTAAGAATGCACTGTGCAGATGGCTGGTGATGACTGTAATCTGTAATGTCCTTTTGTCTCTCTGTCCCTTGCAGTTTATTAAAGAAACCAGGATTTTTTGTCTAGTAGAGTTTTCTACAGTCTGGGAAATTGATATTTGGATCTAGGCAGGGGTGTTCAACCTGCAGCCTATGGCTGCATACTGATTGTGTGAGGCTGGTTTTTTTTTTTTTTTTGGTTATCTGTGGTGTTGGATATAACAAAAAGTATGTATGGACCTTTTTTTTTTTTTGCTAATCAGCTTTCATTAATGTTTGTGTATTTTTGGGGGGGGGGGCAGAGCCTCAAGCTGTCACGCTGGATAGAGTGCTGTGGCATTACAGCTCACAGCAACCTCCAATTCCTGGGCTTAAGTGAGTCTCCTGCCTCCACCTCCCAAATAGCTGGGACTACAGGCGCCCACCACAACGCCCAGCCATTTTTTGGTTGCAGCCACCATTGTTGTTTGGCGGGCCCCGGCTGGATTTGAACCCGCCAGCTCAGGTGTACATGGCTGGCACCTTAGCCCGTTGAGCCACAGGCGCGGAGCCAATGTTTGTGTAGTTCACGTGTGGTCCAAGACAACTCTTATTCTTTCAATGTGTGGCAGAGGGAAAAACAGGGTGGACACCCATGCTAAAGGTTTGATTTTTTTTTTTTTTTTTTTGAGGGGGAATAGGGAAGTAAGGCTACATCTTTTCTGTCATGTAGTTACCATTTATGTTCAGTGCCTAAATCCATTAATTTATTAGGTGTTGCAAAATTGACTAGAGTCCCATCATCCATTCTTTATTAGCTAGAATATTTACATAATGACAAAGACTCCCTTTGTCTACTTGATTACCAGAGGACAGTTTGTATAGAAAGGAAGGATATGTACATGTTTCTTTTTCCTCTTGATTTGCCGGTTTTCAAAATAATGAGTTGGCTGCCTAGTATTTCTTGTGATGACTAATTAGTTCATATCATTATATATTCATAAAATTTTAACATTTTGATGTGCTTCAGCCCATTGCAGTTATTATTGATGCTAAAGTCATGCTCTGCCTTATTCTACGACCTTTTGACATGATGTTAGTAGTCTTTGAGAGCTGCTTTGTTGTCTGCTATAAACAGAAGTTCTTGGCTCATCTTGTGTATTTCCTGCCCCCTACCTGAAACTAGCCATTTCTCCAATGGGTCTTAATTTCTTTTAGGGTGAAATGGATTAAGAAGACCCCAACCTAGGTCTCACTACTACTGATTGGTCATTGAGATATAGGGAGTATCTTTTTTAAAGATAACAATACATGGTGAGTTCCTATACACCTAGTTGAAGTCTATTGTCTATCTTTTCTTTTTTTCCATTTTAGCAGTTTTTAATGCAAGTTGTATATAAAATTATTTTATTCCTCAGGCACAGTGGTTTATGACTGTAATCCTAGCACTCTAGGAGGCTGAAATAGGTGGATCGCCTGAGCTCAGGAGTTTTGAGACCAGTGGGAGCAAGAGCAAGACCCCATCTTTAAAAAAGTAGCTGGGTGTTGTGGCAGGCACCTGTAGCCTCGGCTACTCAGGAGGCTGAGGAAAGAGGATTGAGTATAAAGTTTAAAGTAAGGATGAAGGCCTAAATCAATGCAGTGAGAATAGGTGTAGAGGAAAAAAAAAAAAAGAAATGAGAAGCATTAAAGAAGTAAAATCAACAGGACTTAATCACCAACTTGAAATGTGGAGATATGGGGTTAGGGAAGGCATGGGAAAGCAGTAAAGACAAGTTTTGTCTAGACTCAAACCCAAGTGTTTGAGGTTGCTGTGAGCTGTGACAATACAGCATTCCACCAAGGGTGACATAATGAGACTCTGTCTCAGAAAAACAACAAAAAAAACAAGATTATTTTATTCCTGCATCTTCTTAATTGTTTCTTCCTTGTACTTGCCCTTTTTCTTTTATATTTGGCGAAGATTTGTTTTTCCATTCAAGGATCTTTCTGCAGTTTTTGTCTAGTTTAAGCTAGAAATAAACCACTTTGCTGGCATGAATGCCCACATGGACTGTGGTGCCATTAGACTTTCCCTGCTGCACCTTCAGTGTAGATGACATTTCTTCCTGTAAACTTGGACTACTTTGCCAATCTGCCAATCTTTATGGTGCCCCTGGACAACCTGAACTTCATCATCCTTTTAGATGGGCATGGACTGAACATTGTGCTTCTATCTTAGCTCTTTGGAAAGAGGGGAAGACATAATCTTCCTGCAAATGTGAGATGGTGTATTGAAATGTCTTTTGTGGTTCTTGCTTTGATCAGAAGTCACAAAGGGATTGAACTGCATTTGGGCTTCTGTCTCATCAGCAGTGGCCGCAGTAGAGAAGAGTCTAGACAAAACTTGTTCTTACTGCTCTCCCATGCCTCCCCCAACCCCACATTTCAAATTGGTGATTAAGTCCTATTTATTTTACTTCTTTAATACTTTTTGTTTCTGTTCTTTTTCCTGTACATGTATTCTCACTGCATTGATTTAGGCCTTCATCCTTGCTTTACTTAGGCTTTATACCCTTCCATTCTGCCTTTCCTGTGGCTATAAGGATATAGCCTAAAATTCTTATTGCATAGGGCAGAGTTCCTTTAAGTCTCCATGATTTGTCTTCTGTCTGCACCTTCCCTGGCACACTCCACCAGCCATTTGAGAGAACCTGCAGATTCTTGAGACTTCTAATGTTTTTCTGTCTTTGCTCAGCCACTTATTCTTTTTGTCTCTTATGCTGTTTCCTCTTTTATGATACCTTTTCCCTAAGATTTTATTATGAAAAATTACAAACATACAGAAAAATTTCAAGAATTTTATAGAGAATGCTTGTGTATTTCCACATTCTACCATTCACATTTTACTCTATTTGCCTTATTATATATCTATACAAATATCTATCCCTGTATCCATCCATCACTAAAAACTTTCTCCTAAATATGCACATCATTAACTAGATTATTTAGTATGCATATCATTAACTAGAGTTTATTATTTTTTTATAGTTTATTTTCTTTTGACCTAAAACATATATACAATGAAATACCCAGATATGAAGTACATATTCTCTGAATTTTTACCAAAACATGCACCTAAGTAAGCCAAAACATTGTCAAGATACAAGGCTAGGGCAGTGGTCTTCCATTATGGATGGTTTTGCCTATGAGGAAACATTTGGGAATGTTGGGAGACAATTCTTCCTTGTCACAGTTGGACAGATTGAGGATAGGTTAGTACTGACATCTAGTGGGTAGAGTCCAGGAATAGCTGCAGTGACAATTTTTTTCTCACTAGGGCCACTGCTAAGCTTTAAGACAGCCATTGCTATAAACTACTCCCTCCAAGTTTCATTATTTCTCTTGCCAATCACGTCCTCCTTCCAAACTTCAGAGGTAACTGTTGTGATTTTTTTCTACTATAGTTTTTATTGTTCTAGAAGGTGGTATAAATGCAATAAAACATTATATACTTTATCTTGCCTAAAAAGAGAAACATTGCCTGTGATTCTTTTTTTTTTTTGCAGTTTTTGGCCAGGGCTGGGTTTGAACCCACCACCTCCGGCATATGGGGCCAGCATCCTACTCCATTGAGCCACAGACGCCACCTGCCTGTGATTCTTAAAAGAGTGAAAAGCTTTTTCCATCAATTGTAAAATAAATATCTTGTAGGGATGTTTATTATGTAATATTTTCAGCAAAATTCCTTTAGCAAATGAAGCAAAGGCATTCATATAACTGTCTCCTTTAGAAATTACTAAGTTGGCTCGGCGCCTATGGCTCAATGGGCTAAGGCGCCAGCCACATACACCTGAGCTGCCAGGTTCGAATCCAGCCCGGGCCCGCCAAACAACAATGACGGCTGCAACCAAAGAATGGCCGGGCGTTGCGTCGGGAGCCTGTAGTCCCAGCTACTTGAGAGGCGGAGGCAGGAGGCTCGCTTGAGCCCAGGAGTTGTAGGTTGCTGTGAGCTGTGATGTCATTGCACTCTCCAGGGTGACAGCTTGAGGCTCTGTCTCAAAAAAAAAAAAAGAAATTACTAAGTTACAAAGTGCACATGCACCTCAGTATGAGCAGTTTTGTATGCGAAAGATAGTAATGTTAAAGGCATTGCTTTCAGGTTGATTTGAGAATAAAACCCGTATGAATGAATGTAGTACTTTTTTTCAGCCAGGTTTTGATAAGAGGTGGGCAGCATCCATTTCCAAGTATATAAAGTACAGATAAGTTGTGGTGCCAGTCAAGTAGAAAGCCACCAAATTTGGAGATCAATTATGAGTTGCCTTTCATTAATGTTAGCTTTGCAATTCTTTTTCTCAAAGGTGTTATATGAGAATATCTGAAGGCAAAGGAAGAGTCTTCTTTTTTTTTGTTTCTTTTTGAGGCAGAGTCTCACTTCGTTGCCCTTGGTAGAGTACCATGGCATCATAGCTCACAGCAGCCTCAAACTCTTGGGCATAAGTGATCCTCTTGCCTCAGTTTTTCATTTTTAGTAGAGACAGGGTCTCAGTCTTGTCCAGGATGTTCTTTTTTTTGAGACAGAGCCTCAAGCACCCTAGGTAGAGTGCTGTGGCATTACAGCTCACAGCAACCTCCAACTCCTGGGCTCAAGCAAGTCTCCTGCCTCCGCCTCCCAAGTAGCTGGGACTACAGGCACCCGCCACAACGCCCAGCTATTTTTGTTGTTGTTGTTGTAGCCATCATTGTTGTTTGGCGGGCCTGGGCTGAATTTGAACCTGCCAGCTCAGCAGCTCAGGTGTATGTGGCTGGAGCCTTAGCCATTTAAGCCACAGGCACTGAGCCGCCCAGGATGTTCTTAAACTTGTGAACTCAAGCAACTCACTGCCTTGGCTTCCCAGAGTGCTAGGATTACTAGCATGGGCCACTGCGCCCAGCCTGGAAGATTCTTTTTTCTTTTTTTTTTTTTCTTGAGACAAAGTCCCACTATGTCACCCTACGTAGAGTGCTGTGGTGTCAGCTCACAGCAACCTCTAAC
Organism: Arctocebus calabarensis; assembly: GCA_963573935.1. Classification (NCBI taxonomy): domain Eukaryota; kingdom Metazoa; phylum Chordata; class Mammalia; order Primates; family Lorisidae; genus Arctocebus; species Arctocebus calabarensis. Next base: position 16,547 of record CAUYON010168192.1, read on the forward strand.
TCTTGGGCTTAAGTGATTCGGTTGCCTTAGCCTCCCGAGTGGCTGGGACTACAGGTGCCCACCACAATGCCTGGCTATTTTTTTGTAGTTGTCATTGTTGTTTGGCAGGCCCCAGCCAGATTCAAACCCGCCAGCTCTGGTGTATGTGGCTGGCGCCCTAGCCGCTGAGCACTAAGCCTGGAAGATTCTTCTTTAAAAACCAAATCAACAGCATAGTTGTGGTTCCACTTCAACAGAAGCTTAAGTCACCAAAGTTCAGTGTTACTTACTCATTCTTGACAGCTTTGATGGTTAATAGTCATATGTTTATTATTAATCATTGATTAATGGATTAATGTATTTATCAAAAGTTACTTGTTGATTGCATTCATTCTCATGACTTTAAATGCCAGGTGTATGCTAACAACTCCCAAATATTTATGTGTGACTTAAACTGCATGTATCTAGTTGACCATGTGACATCTCCACTTGGATATATAAATGGCAGTTCAAACTTGTATCCAAAATTAAATTATTATCTCCCCAAAGTCTTCTCTTTCCTAACTCAGAAAATAGCAACTTTTCTTTCCAGCTGCTCAAGTCAAAAAACTTGGCATTGGGCTGGGTGCATTGTCTCATACCTTTCATTCCAGCACTTTGGGAAGCCAAGGCAGGAGGATGGCTTGAGACCAGGAGCTTGACACAAGCCTTGGCAACATAGTAAGATATCCTCACTACAAAAGTAATAATAATAATGAATGAATGAATGACACAAGCCTTGGCAACATAGTAAGATATCCTCACTACAAAAGTAATAATAGGCTCGGCGCCTGTGGCTCAACGGGCTAAGGCACCAGCCACGTACACCTGAGCTGGCGGGTTCGAATCCAGCCTGGGCCTGCCAAACAACAATGATGGCTGCAACCAAAAAATGACCAGGCGTTGTGGCGGGCGCCTGTAGTCCCAGCTACTTGGGAGGTGGAGTCAGGAGACTCGCTTGAGCCCAGGAATTGGAGGTTGCTGTGAGCTGTGATGCTATGGCACTCTACCCTGGGGGACAGCTTGAGGCTCTGTCTCAAAAAAAAAAAAAAAAGTAATAATAATAATGAATGAATGAATAAATAAATAAATTAGCTGAGTGTGGGGCACACACCTGTAACTCTAGCTACTGAGAAGGCTGAAGTAGGAGGATTGCTTGAGCCTAGGAGTTGGAGGCTGCAGTGAGCACTGATCACACCTCAGCACTCCAGCCTGAGTGATAGAGCAAGACTCTATCTCTTAAAAGAAAGAAAATGTTGTCATCTTACACCATTTTCTTTGTCTTACACTGTACATCGAATATGTGAGCAAATCCTGGTGGCTCTGCCTTCAGAATATCATGGATCTAATCATTTCTCACCAGTTAGACCACTACCATCTTAGTCTAAGCTGCCATAATTTCTGCTGTGATTATTTTAATCACGTCGTAACTAGACTCTTTATTTCCACTCTTTTCCCTCATAGTCTGTTTTCAATACTACAGTCAGAGTGATCCCTTTAAAATATAAACAGTGACCAGAACTACTCATCGGCTTCTGATTTCATTCAGAGTACAAATCAAAGTCATAATAATAGTCTAAAGACCCAGTGATCTGGTGCTACCCTTGCCCCATGCTTTTTTACTTTATCCGTTATTACTGTCCCTTTCTTTTGTTTGCTCATTTAGTTCCATCCATACTGGCTTCCTGACTGTCCTGCAGGCCTGCTAGGTGTGTGCCATTGCTTTCTCTCTTCAGTGAAGCCCCTTCCTCCCCACCTGACTTAAAATTGTGTGTGTGTGTTTGTTTTGTTTTTTTGTTTTCGAGATAGTTTCACTTTGTCAACTTGGGTAGAGTGCTGTGGCATCACATCTCACAGCAGCAACCTCATAGTCTTGGGCTCAAGAGATCCTCTTGCCTCTGCCTCCCAAGTAGCTGGGACTACAGGCGCCCACCACAATGCCTGGCTAGTTTTTTTGGAGACAGGATCTTGCTCTTACTCAAGTGGTCTTGAACTCATGAGCTCAGGAAATTCACCTGCATTGGCCTCCCAGAGTGCTGGGATTACAGGCATGCGCCAGCGTGCGTGGCATGACTTTAAATTTTGAATGTAAGTTTAAATTGTAGCTTGTTTCAACGCTGTCCTGCCTCACCTTTGCTTGCTTTGTTTCTGTTTCTTATTTTTCTTTCTCTCCATGAGGGCATATAATTTTGTCTTTTTTGTTTATTATTATATTCCCAGTACCTAATACCATACCAGATATAAATGATGGGCACTCAGTAAGTATTTGTTGAATTAATGACTGGGTGTCTACAATGTGTTAGACACTGTTGGGCATTGAGTTGTCAATGGTGAATGATTCCTCTCCTCATGGAGCATAGACCAGCACAGGAGACACAGTAGTTGCTTAACACAAAAATTCACATGTATAATTTGAGATAAACACTCCCAAGAAAAAGACCTTCGTTGTACATGTATGAGAGAAAAAAACAGGAAGATGACAGAAGAGGTAGGAAGGCTTCTCTTGGTCAAGTGACAAAAACTGGAGTCTATAACTTGAAAGTTAGTAGCTTCTATAGTGCCATGCCTTTTCTCATTCCTGTATTGTTTTTCTCTCTTTTTAAAATTAAAGATAGGCCAGACAGGCTCGACACCTGTAGCTCAGCGAGTAGGGTGCTGGCCACATACACCTAGGCTGGTGCATTCGAGCCTGGCGAGGGCCTGCTAAACAACAATGACAGCTGCAACAAAAAAATAGCCGGACATTGTGGCGGGCGCCTGTAGTCCCAGCTACTTGCAGCTGAAGCTGGAGAATCTCTTAAGCCCAAGAGTTTGAGGTTGCTGTGAGCTGTGACACCATGGTACTCTCCCGAGGGCGACATAGTGAGACTATGTCTCAAGAAAAAAAGATAGGCCAGGCTCAGCACCTGTGGCTCAACTGGCTAAGGCGCCAGCCATGTACACCTGAGCTGGCGGGTTCAAATCCAGTGTAGGTCCGCCAAACAACAATGACGGCTGCAACCAAAAAATGGCTGGGCGTTGTGGCAGGTGCCTGTAGTCCCAGCTACTTGGGAGGCGGAGGCAAGAGACTTGCTTTAGCCCAGGAATTGGAGGTTGCTGTGAGCTGTGATGCCACAGCACTCTACCCAGGGCGACAGCTTGAGGCTCTGTCTCCAAAAAAAAAAATAGGCCAGGCACAGTAGTACATGTCTGTAGTCCCATATAATTGGAAGGCTGAAGTAAGAAGATGCTTGAGCCCAGGAGTTTGAGGCCAGCCTGGGCAATATAGCAAGAATCTTGTCTCTTAAAATAAGAGAGAGAAAGAAAGGAAGAGAGAGAGGGGGAAGGAAAGAAGGAAGAAAGGAAGGAAGGAGAAAGAAAAGGAAAAAAAAAGATGTGTCTTTCTAAGTATTGGTCACTTTTGTTTATTTTTGATTTGTACTATTATACTTTTGTTTCCTGTTTCATGGATTACTCTTACATTTATTTCTTCTGCTTTTGGGGGTTATAATTTGCTGTTATTTTCCTCATTTTTTGAGATAGATACTTAAATTTATGGTTATAATTTTGCTCTATATACAATTCTAGCTACATCCCATAAGTGTTGATAGTAGGATTTTTAGTAGGTATTTTTACAGATCTTTTACACAGTTAATTTAATTACTAATATATTTGGATTTAAAACTAACATTTTAGACTTGGCACCTGTAGCTCAAGCAGCTAAGGTGCCAGCCACATACACTGGAGCTGGTGGGTTCGAATCCAGCCCAGACCCACCAAACAATGACAACTACAACCAAAAAATAGCCGGTGTTGCCATGGACACCTGGTAGTCCCAGTTACTTGGGAGGCTGAGGTAGGAGGATCACTTGAGCCCAAGAGTTTGGGGTTGCTATGAGCCGTGACGTCATGGCACTCTACCAAGGGTGGCAGCTTGAAACTCTGTCTCTCAAAAAAAAAAAACCCTAACATTTTAGGATTGCTATTTCTCCTACCAGCTCTGTGTTTTTTCTTTTCTTGCCTTCTCTTGGATTAATCAAACATCTTTTATTATTCCACTTTCCCCCACTGTATTACCTTACTTATTTACTTACTCAGATGCATTCATTTACTTTTCTTTAAGTCATTACCCTTCAGATTATACAGTGCATCTTTGGTTTATTAAAGTCTGATGTAAATTAATAGTTTTATCACTTCTCTATCAGTTTGTGGACCTTGGGGTGTTTATGCTTCATTCACTGCTCTCATAACTGTTGGGTCATTATTGTCAGTTCTTTTAATTCTACATATTTTTGACCCCACAAGACACTGTTTTACGTAGTCAGTACTTACTTAGTTTTCTTTGTATTTCTCCTTTCATTCTCTCCATCTTCACAGTGCCTTTCTCTAGGATCATGTTTCTTTTACCTGAAGAACTTCTTTTAGTGTGGGTCTGCTAGTTAACAAATTCAGTTTTATTCTGGGAAAGAAAAAGATTTTTTTTTTAACCTCCATTTTCAAATGTAATCTAAATGAGTATAGATTGGTGGTTCATTGCCTTTTGGCCTCCCTTCTTTCTGTTGATGTTAGCTGTCAGTCTTATTTTTGCTGCTTTTAAGAGTAATGTGTTCCTCCCTCCTTCCTCCCCCTCCCGGGCTAATTAGGCTTTTAAAGATGCCTAATTTCTTCTGTTTCTGAAGTTTTACTAGGATGTGTTTGCATGAGTATGTCCTGCTTAGAGTTTAGTATTTCATGAATCTATGGCTTAGTGTCTTCCTTCAGTTTTGGAAACATTTTAACCATTATCTATCTTTTCAAATGTTGCTTCTGTTCCATTCCCTTCTCTGTTTCTGCTGAGGGTAAAGAACATTTGATCATAGGAAAGTATAACTGAGTTGGAGTTATTGAGGGAGTGACTCATGTAGTTGTTCTTCTAGGTAGCATTGAAGTCTCTTAGATGATACGGGTTGGGGGAAGAAATAAAAACTTAAGAACCAGGCTCAGCGCCCGTAGTAGCACAGAGGTTATGGCACCAGCCGCATACACCCAGGGTGGTGGGTTTGAACCCAGCAGGGGCCAGCTAAATGACAATGACAACTACAACAAAAAAATGTCAGGATGGCTCAGCGCCTGTGGCTCAACGGGCTAAGGCGCCAGCCACGTACTCCTGAGCGGGCGGGTTCGAATCCAGCCCGGGCCCGCCAAACAACAATGACGGCTGCAACCGGGCGTTGTGGCGGGCACCTGTAGTCCCAGCTACTTGGGAGGTGGAGGCAAGAGACTCGCTTGAGCCCAGGAATTGGAGGTTGCTGTGAATAAAGGCTTCCTTGAATGAAAGGGTGTGAGGGTGTGATAATTATAAAGTGGTAACAGTGAGAGCCTGTCTAGTTACATTGAAATGCACCTCAAAGGAGCAGGAAGATTTGCAAGAGGGATAGAGGAATAAAGTCATGGAAGCAAAAATGAAAAGGAAGGAGAGTATTTTTCTTCCTGGCCTTGACAAATGAAACTCAAAATATTTCCTCCTGAATGGGCTGCAAAGGAATTCCTGTTGTCAGAGATCAGCTAATGAAGACCAAACTTGTATTTGTTAAAGTCAATAACTTATTGATCAATGAGAAGAAATTTCAGAGGACATGGCTGAGAAGTTTGGGAAGGAAGAGGAATGAGAAATTAAATTTTAATGGAAAGCATATTGTAGTTTGAGATTTATGGGATAATGGATAATTTAGGAAGCCTGACCTTATGGCAATAATAGGTAAAAGGGATGATGTGAGGGATCATGAGGTCAGTCCTGCTAGATGCTGAGATAAAAATGGGCAATCAGATTTTCTATCCTGATTACAAACAACCTCTACTTCAGGTATAAGAACACATGAAGTGATACCTTCTTGAAGTTTTAATGTATTGGTACTTGTGTAGGGTGACTTTGTCATAATAGGCTTCTGAGTGGCACTCAGTACATTCTTTTTTCTTTTTTCCAGTGGTAAGACAATTTATTTACAGAAAGAATACAGAAAACACTAAAGCTCCTGGTAGAGAGAGAGAACTCAAGTGGGGAAAGAAAAGCTCTCTCTGTTTCTCTCCTGGTCTTTCCCCATCTCCCCCTTTAGGCTTGTCTTGGGGTATATATAGGTATATGGGTTCCTTGGCCAGGAAACGAATGAACACAGTCCCTTCCGCCAGGGCAAAGTGAATGAATG
>CAUYON010168193.1:0-65339 GCA_963573935.1 Arctocebus calabarensis
GAGATAGAGCCTCAAGCTGTCACCCTGGATAGAGTGCCAATGGCATCACAGCTCATAGCAACCTCCAATTCCTGGGCTCAAGCGAGTCTCCTGCCTCTGCCTCCCAAGTAGCTGGGACTACAGGCACCTGCCACAACGCCCAGCCATTTTTTGGTTGCAGCCGTCATTGTTGTTTGGCGGGCCTGGGCTGAATTCGAACCCACCAGCTCAGGTGTACAGGGCTGGCGCCTCAGCCCGTTGAGCCACAGGCGCCAAGCTAGTTTTCCTTTTTAGATGGAGCATCTCATGATTGTGAGTTGTGATCTCATAGAATGGGATTTGTGCATGTTGTCCTTGGCTGACCAGGTGCTTTGGTCTGCAGGTGAAGAAGCATTTGCAGGATCTGTCCAGCAGAATCTCCAGGGCCCGGCACAACGAACTCTGATGCAGTGGGGAGTTGGCCTGGCAGAGGGAGGATGCTTTGGCGTCCACGGATTCTCCTGAAGGCAGTCCAGTGGGCTTGGGCAGGGGCTGGTCACAGGTGTGACAGGAAGGACTATTTCAAATGACTGTTCAGCGGCTACTGATGCCACGTCTTGAATCAGCGTCTATTCCTGCTGGTTGATGGGCTCCATTTTTCTTACGCAAGTGTGGCAGACACACTCTGGTGAGGACCTTGCTGTCCAGATGCCTGTCAGCCTTCTGCTACAACAGCAGAGTTTGCATCAACACCCTTACAGATCTGCCACTGGGAATGGTGTGTACATAGTCCTTAAAAATACATGGCAGCATCTACACCGTCCAATACTGAGTGGTCACTCGGTGTCACAGCAGCTCTGGCCAGAGCACCAGCACAGTGGAGCAAAGGGCTGAGTGATGCCTCTGTGGCCCTGTGCTGGCTGGAGAGCCCTTCCCTCACTTCTCGTCCTCTTCTGTCTCCCCTGCCCAGGGCTTTGGCACTAACCTGGCTCAAGGCCAAAAGCTCCTAGGAGTTGAGGTCACGCAGTAAAGACAGCAGGGCAGAAGGCGTGTGAACTGTAGGGTGGCATCTGTCTCCTCCCTGCAGCTCCAGGGGCTCAAGACGACCCTGAGAGCCTGCCAGGCTTCTGCATCCACATAAACAGATCTCAGGAGGAGGCCTTCTGCGGGCGCCACGGCAACAGCACCACCCAAGTCAGGCACCATGACAGAGCCTTGACCGGGGTACTCAGTCAACAGCTGCCAGCCCAGATATGGCAGTCTGCCAAATATGAATATCCACTTAGCCACCAATTCATCAGGAAGCTAAAGTGGAGGGAAGCATGCTGGGAGTTTGCCTATCAGGGGTATGGAGGTAGCAGGGCCGAGGGTGTGGCACACTGCAGGTCCCTGGGCAGGTGTCCTGTTCTGCATGGATTCCGGGAAGGGGTAGCTTCTGCCTGGCCCAGTGATGTCAGCATCATGGCCCAGGAGCCTCACCAAGGCCTCCACGTGGTATCTGCCACACTAACTGGGACAACTGGGATGTGGTGTTCACTCAGGCACAGCCCCTGGGACCCAGAGAAGTGCTGGTCTGCTGCACGTCGGTCCTACAGGGCAGAGAGCTCCAGGGTGGGAACAATAGGACCCTTTGCGCAGAGCACAGCTCTTAGGGTCTCACGGGTCAGGGAGGGGTGTGAGGCCTGGGTGGGGCTGCTCAGCACAGAGGCAAACGTCACCCACTTGAGTCAGCAGCAGCAGGGGCTGGGCCTTCAGATGACAAGAGACAGCTGTGTTACTGCCCTGCCCTGGGGTGCAGGTGGGGTTGCTGCAGGAGCCCCTGACGCAGTCTGCTTTTTTCTCACCTGAGCAATCGCATTGAGGTGAAGCAGGCTTCCCGGAAAGTGTGCTGAGGTCACATAGGGCTCAGTGGATTGTCCCACAGTGAGTGGTGTGGAAACCTCAGCCCAGGTGAGACCAGCTCTGGTGTTCCAGCCAGACCCGCCCACCCCATCGACCCCAGAACTGCTGGTACACTTGACTCCAACAGGATGGCTGCCCTGGCGGAATGTCGTGGAAAGTTCACAAGTCACACGGGATTGTATGTGGTTGTCTGGCCTCTTGTATTCAGCAGATTGCGGGGATTCAGCCATGCTGTCTGCCAGAAATCTGCTCTTGTGTTGCTTTATTTCCACTTTATTGTGGGGGGCACATGATAGAGGAACAGTGGAGCAGCTGCAGCAAGCACACGCGTGTGCAGGATGTGTGCCGCGCGCATTTGCTATGTGCCTGCAGTGTGCAGTTTGCCTTTTGCATGTCTGTGCACATGTTGTTCGGCTCCCAGGAGTAACTGGTGGGTCCATGTGGCCTGTTTCTGCAGGAAGGAGGGCAGAGAACGTGGGAGATTGCGAGACTTGGTGCTCAGTCTCGTGACGGGCATCCTGGCTGGTTGGTGGCATCAACCATGGGGTAGTTCATTTCTGTCCTGTGTCAGGTTCTTAAGGTGTTGGGGGTTAGGGATGGTGAACACACAAAAGCCCAGACCCCAGCCAAAACAAGATAGAGATTATTTCCTAAACTGTAAAGCCAGGCCGCACCCACAGGTGCCCCTCTGACTGCTGTTGCCATAGCATTTGACAAGTAATATGCTAGGACATGGCTGTCATCCATGTGGTCACGTCCTCTGGGGGTGACAGGGCATCCCAGGCTGCGGAGTCTTCCTGGACCTGCACCCCCTCCACTGGGGTCCCTCGGGATGCCAGCTGTGGGCAGTCCAGCTGGCAGGTGTCACTGTGGGGCCCCCTTCCTCCTCTGCTCCAGCTCGGACAGCCGCTGTTCCCGGGCCTGTGCATGCTGGGCCCCCACCCTGTGCGCTCTCTGGGTGGCTGTGATGTCGATCTGGGCGTATCGGGAGGTGCTAGTCCCTGAAAGCAGCCCAGGGTGAGCCCCACCTGTCCACCCTCAGCCACACCCTCCTCCACTGCCCTGCACCCAGCCAGGACCTGCTCCTGCAGCCCTCAGAGGGCCTGGGTAGGGACAGGGTGGGGTGACACCCTGAGGGCACGTGGCCTGGCCAGGGACAAGTTTGGAAACTTCACCTGCTTGGCACAAGGAAGGACTCCTGAGGGCCCCGGGGCTATGGATCCCAGCCCTCCTGGTGTGCCCCAGGTTGGACCCACCTCGGACCCCTGGACTGGCCTCCTGGAGCCCCAGACCCAAGTAGTGCAGCTGCTGTCTGGAGGAGGGACTGACGGGGATGTTCATGTAGGTGGCCAGCTCTCTGCTTGGCCTCTCCAGCCCTGGGCTGCCCATATCCCCTGGCCCGGGGGATTCTGTGGGGAGAGAGGCTGTGAGTGTCCAGGCAGAGGCTGAGGACTTCCTGAGCCAACTCCTCCCTGCCAGCACCCTCTTTGTAGCTTCTGCCTCACCCCTCCTCAATTTTCGTGGGCTGTCCATCCTTGACCCGGCACTGCCCCATCCTAGATCCCACCCACTGTCACCTCCCTGGTTCCTGTACCCACCAGACTTCTGGAAAGAGTTGTGCCCCACCCACTGCACACATCTCTCCTGAATAGGGGCAGGGCAGAGATGGGACCCTTCTCTTGGGCTGAAGTGACGAAAGGCGATCATTGGGCTCTCAGGAGTGGTTCCAAGAGCACAGACACCCACAACCCAGTCCTCAAGTCCAGATCTTGTGTCTCAGTACAGGTGGATCTGGGATCTCCGACAAAGAAGCCCTGGGCCCTTACCCCCACCCTGCTGTGGCTCTGCGCCAGACAGCAAGGACCTGCAGGAAAGAGACGCCTGGTGGGAAGGCAGAGCAGGCCCACTGTGCCCTGTTGAGCAAAGATGGGTTGAGCCTTCCAATCCCCAGAAAAGATGTGCTTGGAGGCAAAGGGTTCCTGTAAATCTGCGGCATTTGTAACACACAGAATCTATCACAGGAAAAGAAACCTCCCATGAGGTCCCGCAAATGGGTGGAGAGAGAGCAGGGTGCCAGTCTGCACACCCTGGGGAAGAGGGCGCGGCTGAGGGCAGACAGGAAGGATGCTGGTAAAGCCAGTGGGGCAGAGGTGGGGAGAGCGCCAGGGTTCTGGAGGCTGCACATGCTCGCTGTGGCTCGGCACTTTGCTTTAGGGTTAGGTCTATATTTTTCAACATTCTCTAGATGGGTGGATTGGAGGGGAAAGGGTGGAAGCAGGAAGGACCCTAAGTCCTGAGCACAGGCAGAAGATAGGTTTGGGACCACCCAGTACCACCCAGGGTCGTGGGTTATGAGCGGCACTGGAGGGCAGGAGTTCTGACCCACATTTCTCCCTCTCTGGCTGAGACCTTCCCTGTCCTGCCCTCCCAGAGCCCTCTTCCTCCCCTAAATTTTATCTTCTCATGAGCATTGCTTTATGCCATCTCAAGTACTTTCTGGAACAAAGCAGAGAACTAGGGAATTGCTTCCTCCTGGCCTTTCTGTGTCCTCTCTTCTGGGCTGAGCTGGACACCACTGGACCCACCAAGGTCAGATGCATCTCTGACCCTAGCTTGCCCCTCACAGGACCCAGGGCCCCACCTCCCAAACAGGTGACACTTGCCTCAGAAGAGGGACTGGGGGTCTGGGGCTCGCCCTGAGGCAGCTGTGAGGTGCAGAGCTGGCCCCTGACCTCATTGCCCTGCCCCAGGCCCACTTCCCTGCCCTGTAGCCTCTCCCAGCCTCGGTCTGCCGGCCTCCACGCTGTCAGCTCTGAGGAGCCCCTGGAGGGACCCCAAGCCTGCTCCCTGCCTGGGCCTCCCTCCCCTCCAGAAACAGAAGCACTAGTCAATGGCCACCGATGCCCCTGTCCCCTCTGAGTCCCCAAGCCATCCCACCTGCCACCACAGGCCTCCACTGGGGCCCACCCCTGCCCACAAGATCCAGGCTGTGCTCTTGTGGCCCTACTGCCCCAAGACTGTGTCTCCTGACCCTTTGACCAGTGTCCAGTGACCCGCTGCTACTCCAGCAGGTGCTCCTGAGGCAGGCCAAACTCAAGTCACTCACTGTACTTGCCTCAGCTGGGACTCAGTCCTGCCACCCACCTCCACCCCATCCACTGGCTTGTACCACACACTGCCACCTGCCACCCTCCATCCACTGCCACCCCACCACCCAGTCACCCCATTGTCCACTGCCATTGACTCCCTGGTCAGACCTGGCTGAGCCCTCCCAACCCGACTCCTATTCCTCTGTCCTGCAAGGGGCACTGGACTCCAAAGCCAAGTCCTACCTGAATGTGTCATCTCAAATCCCAGCAGTGAGGCAGCTGCTCCCTAGACCAAAGAGACCCCTTGTCAGTGCAGCCTTCAGACTTCCCCTCATCCTGCGCCTGGGGCCCCCAAGAATCAGGGTGCTAAACCCAAGAGTGAAGGAGAATGAGCGTCTGGAGGGGAGCCCAGCCCAGTTCCTCCTCCGGGCCCTTGCCCCAGTCTCTGGGCTGTCCTCGAGCCCTGAGCCATGGACCCTGTGACAGTCCAGCCTCAGGAGTCAGGAGGGCATGTTTTGATCAAACCAGGCCGGGTTGGCCCAGAGGAGTGTCTGCAGAGAGGACGGAGGACAGGGGCAGCCCAGAGGCCGGGCACATGGGGCAAGGGCCCCGAGGAGGAGGAGCCAGGGACTGCAGGCTGGGCTCCCCCATGGACAGGGACCCACAACCCCACCTGGGGAGACACGGAGGCTGAGCCAACCTAGGGCTGTAGACACACCGGACTCCTCAGAAAGGCCCTGGAGCAGGTGCCCGGAACCCGCAGCACCCCCCTGCTAGGTCCAGCCTGGTGCTGGGGCCCCACTTAGGGGAGGAACTGAGAGGCTGGGCATGGGGATCACACTGGATGTTGGTCCAGGCCAGAGCTGAGGGTAGATGGTCACAGGACAGGACAGCCTTGAAAGGACTGCTCTCAGCAAGCCCACATCACTTTGGCAAAGAGCCCCAGGGGAGCTTGGGGGCTTGGGTCAGCCTAGGATGAGAAGCTAACACCTCCTGAGCCCAGCACACATACAAGCCTCCCAGGGCCCCTCTGGGGCAGGCGTCAGCCACCTTTCCTGGGAACCCCTCACCCAGCTGCTTCCAGCTGCCCACAGATGGTGCCTGCCGGGATCAGTCCTAGCATGTGGGTCAAGGGCGTGGCAGAGCAGAGGGCAGTGAGGTGAGCCCACACAGCCTCCTTGTTCCCCAACCCCAGGCAAGGCCACGTGGGGGTCTTGGAAGTCGGGGGCAAAGAAAGAGCCAGCGTCTGCTGGTCTGGGTGCCCCAGCCCTGAGCCGGAGCCCCTGCTCCATTGGCTACCACCCCCATTCCCCCCGAGAGGTGGCCCATGCTGGAGACCCTGGGCTGCTATCGTGGGCAGTGGGTAGAGCCAGAGGCCAGGGCCCCCAAAAGGGCACAGCAGGAAGGGAATGAACAAACACCCCTGTCATGTCCCCACAGGGAAGGGCTGTGAGCCTCACTGGGCAAGAAGCCCATGAACCCACCCCATCCCTGGGCCATCATGGGGTCCCACAGCAGCCCTCCCCTGCAGGCTCCACCCTCTAGTGTAGCCTGCCTGTCCCCAGTCCAGCCCCCACCTGCCCCAGTCCTGGCCTTGACCCCAAGGCCCTGGCCACCTGGCTCCAACCTTGTCCTCCTGCCCTGTCTGGGCAGCCACTCTCCAGGCGGCCCTTCCTCTGAAGCCCCCATCATCATTGCAGCAGGAGACCTGAGACCACCTGGGACACGTGCACAGGGTGGTGACAGGCAGCACGCCCCTCAGGCCTCCCTGCCTCCATGGGGAGTCACTTGAGGTCAGTGCTGTTGTGGAAGGGAGGCCCCCTCCCAGCCAGCTGCAGGCAGGGGACTGTGGGAGCACATCAGGGCTCCGGGGCAGCAGGGCTGGCTCCCCTGCCCAAGGAGCCACAGCCTCCTCTGTTTTACAGGAGTCTGACCCTCCCACCTCTGCCGGGATGACAGCAGCAGGAGGAACACAGATGACGCACCCTCCCAGTACAGCCAAGGAGGCAGGGGCTGTGGGCCCATCGACACAAGAGGAAACTGAGGCTCAGAGGTCAGAGACTTGCTGAGGCCAGCCAGGGGGTGGTAGACATGGGCCCCTAAGCCTCCCCACCATGTGATGCTGTCTGGAGCCCAGGCTGAACTACCCTAGCAGAGTCAGGCCCTCGAGGGTGCCCCCAGATGTGCAGGAGTGACTGAGACGGGGCTCCTGGGGGTGGGCAGGAGGGAGCTGCGGCTCAGACTGGCCCTGCGCCGGCCTGGAGGCAGTGAGTCCACCTGGACCTGGAGGGACAGAGGGACCATGAGGACGTCACTGTGGTCTGCAGGGAACACTCACCACACACACAGGTGCAGTGTCACAGGCACACCCCACCCCGTGGGCTGTCCCACCGCCACTGCATCCGGGCGTGAGGCTAATGAGACCAAGGCCGCTCACCACTGCGACCCAAAAGCTGAGGGTCAGGTCCTGGACTGGACATCCAGCCTCAGGCTGGTGGGAGGGCTGGCCAAACGGAAGAGGACAAGGCGGTAAGAAAAGACGTTTTATTTCCAGTCTGAGAACGTATCACAAACAGCGTCATATCTTAAAATGAGAAAGAACAACGTCGTCAGCCGACAGGGAGGTACGAAGACAGTTACAGGGAGGCCGCGGAACCCAGACAGCAGGATACAGAGCCGAGCAGGGGGTCCAACATGGGGGGGACATAGGCCGATGCAGGGGCAGGGGCTGCACACAGACCAAGGTCCAGGCCGGTGACTTTGGGCAGGGCCTGCAGCCTCTCCCAATGCCAGTGCAGCCTGCGGAGCCCGGATGTCTCCTATCAGTCCTGCCCTCCAGGATAGTGCCAGGCGGGACCCTCTGGCCACCGACCTATATGAGCCTGGGTCAGGTTGCAGGAGGTGGGTTGCTCTGAGGACAATGCACCCCCAGAGCCCTCCAGGGGCTCAGACAGGAACTGCAAGAGGGACGGAGGGGGACCGAGTCCCAGCCCCCCTCCACAAGTCACAAGCCTCCTGAGCTTCAGTTTCCTCCCCACGGATAGGGACACAGCACCCTCGTGGGGGCTGGGTCAGGGCAAGTGCACACGCAGCCTGGGGTGCTGTGGTGGGGGGTGTGGGTGTCCACAGCTGCTACAGCTGGTTTAGTTTTTAGCATGTGGTATAACCATGAACTGTGGTGGGGACAAGGAGGGATGTGAGAGTCAGTTGTCCCCAAAGGGGCTGGGCAGCAGGGCCCCAGCCCTCAGGGCCCCACACATGGCCTGAGCTGGCACTTGATGGTGGGGCACCAGGGCCTTCGGAGCCCTGCAAACTGGCTTTGGCCCAGACCGTACCTTCCAAAACTCGCTCTCCAAGTTGGCTGGCTACTGGTGTGCACAGGCCCACCCCAAGGCTCCCTCCCAGGGGAGGATGACCCTGGCTGGCCACTCCCAGCCTCAGGCCTGGCCCCGCACTCGGAGCACCCTCTGTGAGGAGGCGGGCGCTGCCTCCTCTTCCCTCCGGAGGGTCACAATCCAGACCCTCGGCAGCTGCAAGGGCTGGTCTCCGGCTCTCAGGAAGGGGGGTTTACCTTGAGTCCTCCACAGACTGGACATGTCGAAAAGAAAGCAGGAGATGGCCCAGTGTGGGGGCCGGAGGCTGGGCTGGGCAGCACGGCCCCGCTGCCCGGGGGGAACTCTGTCGCCTGTCCCCGCTGTCTTGTACCCAGCCAGCCTGAGGGACACCCAGTGGATGTCTGGCCGCCTGAGTCCCTGGCCACAGTGTCGTCTGGGCCACCTTGGGAGGCTGGACTCTGGTCCCTGGGAGCCTGGCGCAGGCTGCGGGGTGTGTCGTAGTGAGGCCGCAGTCCCGCGGGCACCTGGTACTGGGCCGTCCCAGGTGGGCAGGCACACAGGCTGGGCTCCGGCACTCCGGCAGCTAGCGGCAAGCTGAGCAGTGAGCCGAACTCTTCGCCGGCCCGCCACACGTCCAGGCTGCTGCCTGTGTAGGAGGAGAAGCTGCCAGAGTAGGAGGAGTGGCTGCCCGTAGCGATGCCGCTGTCCGAGGAGCTCTGGCGGCCGACCTCCTGCAGTTGCCGCGGCCGGAGCGGTTTGGGAGGTGGCCTCGAGGCGCCCAGCGCAGCTTCCCCCGGCGCCTGGGCAGCCGCCAGCCCCGGCCCCTCCTGCGACGTGCTGGCAGAGGATGAAGATTGCTCCGGCCACGCGGTGAGCCGACTGCTGGCGCTGACGTCTGAGTGGCTGGCCTCTGAGGAAGAACTGGACAGGCTGCGGTCATCCCCTGGGACAGAGCAGAGAGCTGATGCTATGTGGGGGTCAGGGGAGGGCTCAGGGTGGAGACCCCAAGGTCCAGTGACAGCTCAGCCCGCTCCCGCCCTATTCCCCTCTCTTCGGAAAGCCCAGGCCCTGCCCCTGCTCTCCGCCTGACCGTCCCTGCCTCTTCCCCTGCAGCAGGGGTCCTGAAAGACGGATGGGACCCTTTCCTTTGTTTCCAGTCCTGTCCACAGGCCTCCAGACCTGGCACCTGGGCTCCCCTCTTCCCTCCCCACTCTGTGTCCAGCTCCCTCACTACCTCCAGCCCCCCTTTCTCAGCAAGGGCCTGGGCAGCCCACCCTCTGCCCTGTCACAGCCCCACACCCGGCTGGAATGTCCCTTCCTTGGGGATTTTCTAGGTTCCTTGGTAAACCTCAGAGCAATGTTTAGTAAAAATTCGTGGAATCATGAGTGAGAGAGGAAACAATGAATGAGCAGGCAGGAAACGGAGCGAATGGATAGATGAATGAACGGGACGAAGAACGAATGAATGAACAAGGGGGAGGAATGAAAACAGGAGGGGCAATCAATGAATGGATGAGCAGGAGGGGAAGGGATGAATGACTGGGTGGGGCTGTCCAGGGGGTGCCCGCATGCCAGGCAGCCCTGGGCCTACCTGCACTGCCTGGCCGGGCCACGGGCGCCAGGAGACTGAGCCGCTTCTCCAGCTGCAGAGCCTCCAGGGCTTCCTGGGTCACACGTTCCTCCAGAGCTGAGGGCCCCCCAGGGCTTGGGTCTGCAGCAGAGCGAAGGGTCAGCAGAGGTGACCCATGCCCCCGGCCCCTGGCTCCTGCTGGCCAGCCAAGACATCATAGAGGGTCCAGTGCCATGGGGGCCACATGCACCCCAACCCAGCCCCAACGTGGTGGTCAGGCTGGACATCACCCACCTCCAGGCAGGCACCCACCAGCCTAGCCTGAGACCTCATGCCCAGGGACAGCCAGGACACCAGGCTATCCAGACCCTCACCCCCGGGAAGCTCCCTTGAGACTCCACGCCCATGCTGGTGTGTCCCAGGCACTTGGTGGTGTTGACATTGGGCCAAGGTTGCCTGGCTCCAAACAGTAGGACTCTGCTCCCTGGCCCTGCCATGTCCTCTGCACATCCAAAGAGGTTTCCCTGCAGGGAACCACAGGACACCCCAAAAAAGGAAGCAACCCCTCCAACTCAGAGGCCTCCTCTGGGCCTCCAGGCTTCACCTCAGGTCGGGAGGCTCCCCAGGTTGGCCTCCGCTGCTGTGGGCTTCCTGACCAGCGGCTGCAGTCTTCCACCCAGGGGCTCCTGCCAGGGTGTGGCTAAAAGCAAGCAGCCCAACTCACTGTCCCCCAAATCTAGGAGAAGTGACAGCATGAAAAGTTCCCACTGAGTCCTGTGGCACACGAGGGCCGGAGAGCACAGCCCATTCGTGGGGCACATGAATGGTATGGGCTGCAGAGAGAAGCATGAGCTTCTTCCTCCTGGAGCAATCTAGATCCAGGCGAGTCCTCAGCCTGATGGTTCATCGTCCTGTTGACCCTCATGCCACACAGGTGCCAGCTGGGGCCACCACATTGGCGTTTCACACCAGAAGGGCCCTTCCCAGGGTAGGCAAGGGCTCACAGCACTGGGCCCAGGAACGTGCCAGATGGGCCTTGAGGAGCCACCCCCACCCACCACTCTGGCCACCTCAAGGGCACTGCCCAGGACACCTGCCCTGCAGCACAGGGTGTAAAGGACTGCCAGGGACAGGGATCCTGTCCACTGACTGGTGGGTCAGTGACATATGGAGCGACTCCCAGCTCTGCCACACACCCTGGCCTCTCAGCCTCCCTGCACACTTGGGCTGCAGCAGCAGCAGTGCACCCCAGTGGAGGCAGGGGCCAAGGACCTCAGAGCCCTCCTCTCCCGTCTCGCCTCTGGGCATCAGCGTCCACACCTGAAGGCCGAGGGGATGGACTTGGGTTTCCTGGGCCCCTCCTCAGCCTGAGCACTGTGGAGTTGGAAACAGCAGGCAGCAGGGGCCCGAGTGTGAGGCGCCACTAGCCGAGACGTGTGGCCCAAACTCCATGGCCGCAGGCCTCAGTGGGGTGCCAGCCGCGGAGCCTAACTCACCCTGACCCTGCTCCAGACCCTGCCCTGTGGGCTGGGACCTCCTGCTTCTCTAGTGGAATGCTGGCCAGCTCAGTGCCCTGCTGGACTGTCATACCCGAGTTACCTGGAGCCCCACACCTGGGAAGACATGAGGGGCAGAGCAGCAAACTGAGGCCCTGCAGCTTTTTAAGAGCTCCTAGCTGATGGGGATGGTCTGTGGAGTAGGGTCTGGGGTCTCTGGTCAGCCCACACACCCCAGCATCAGCAGTGGCTCTAGGCATGAGCCTGCGGTGAGCCCACTGCACCTCTGGATGGCCCTGTCCCCAGACTGAGGCTCACTCCCCTAGCAAAACCTGCCCAGTGCTGTGTCTCTGGCACACCTCCACCTCGCTCAGGAGAGAGCAGGGTGCCCTCCCGAGTCCCCCTCCCAAAGGCCAGGCCCTGGGGCTGACTCTCCACAGAGGACCAGGACATGGGGCGTTCTTATACACTGGGGCCGCCAGGCAGGAAGAGGCCAGCAGGGGGCGTGGCTGCACTGCCCAGCAGAGCTGGACAGCAGGGAGGCCCCAACATTGCCTCTGCCTCCCTGAGCCTGTGCAAAGGATGGGCAGCGAGTGCCTGGGGCTGCAGCCAGAAGGGCGGTCTGGGTGCCTGCTGGGCAGGCACTAACTGTCCCTTCAGGTCAGCCCGCCCACAGGCCCTGGCTGGGGGATTTATACAAGGAGCTGCCAGGTTTGAGGTCACTGACTGTCTCCCGCCTGGACATGAAGACAACTGCTGTCATCAATAGCAAGAGAAGTCAGCAATGGCCCATTGGAGGGACCCACTGGACAGGTCCTACTGGAACTGGGGGAGCCCAGCCCTGCTCAGGGTAATGTCCTCCCATCCTGGTCCAGCACCATCCCTGGCCTGGACTCCTGGAGAATGGTGCCCAGGCCACAGCAGGGCAAGAATGGTGCCCCATCCACACTAACGCCCACGGCTGCTGTCCCCTGCCCCACAAGGCCCTGGGCTTCTCAGCTGTGGGCAAAAAAGAGCAGCCCCCTCACTGGGCTCATAAATCGGGACACTGTGTGGCCCAGTGAGGGCACCCTCCCTGCTGCCCGGCTCAGCTGGCCATACTCCTGCACCCACCTGGGAGAACTGGCCGCAGCCCAAAGGGGCCCTTGGTGGGTGAGATGCCTCGGACGATGCAGTCGAACAGAAAGCTGATCTGCTCCCCCTCCACAGAGGACAAGAAGAAGACTCCGGCCCCTATAGGGGAGCACAGATGCAGAGGTCAGCCCGGCCTGAGCATGGGCTGGGCATGCAAGAGACATGGGCAAAGTCCAGCCCGTCTGGCCCAGTCCTGTGACACTGAACCCCCCGAGGCCCTGGATCCGCTCTCTCCTTCCAGCACATGTCCTGCCATGTCCTTCAAACACATGCAGCTTGTCAGGGCGGCTTGGGCTGCGGGCCACGGCCTCCTTCCCACCCGCCTCCTCTGCCCTTGGCAACCGGAGGTGCCAGGTTGAGTTGCCCCTCGTGTGATGCCCGGGGAATGGGCAGGGGTAGCTTGTGCAGAAATGCCAGCCAGGTACCCGTCCTCAGCCACGCCACACTGCAGGGACACAATGGTCCTGCGTCCGGTGGGGCATTCCATCTGAAGCTGAGCTCACAGGCAGAAGGTGCCCAGCTGCAGACCCCCCTCCTG
This sequence comes from Arctocebus calabarensis, assembly GCA_963573935.1. Lineage (NCBI taxonomy): Eukaryota > Metazoa > Chordata > Mammalia > Primates > Lorisidae > Arctocebus > Arctocebus calabarensis. The sequence goes on from CAUYON010168193.1 coordinate 13,023, forward strand.
GGGCTGACCTGAGGGCTGCTGGGGGGACAGGCAGGCTCTGCTCTGCCACTGGGAAGCTGCAGGGTCAGTCCCTGCCCTCTGAGCCTCAGTTTCCTCATCTCCACCAGGGGACCAGCAGTCCCATTTCACATGGCTGTCCTGAGGGTGAGTGAAGCTGCAGATGCCCAGAGAAGCCTAAGGTGGCCCACAGGGGGATGCCAGGTAGGTGGGGTAACATCCCAGGACGGCTCCTGCATGACCTCAGTCACCCTGGATGACCCTCAGCCTCGTTTCTTACCCAGTACTGTGGTGAGGTTTTCATCTGTGCATTTATAAATGCACGGTGCAGTGCTCACCCCGCCAATGACCCAACTGTCACTCTTGTGGCCAGAGGTATGTCCTCCCCCACCTGACAGCAACCAGCTCTTCCCCTGATGCAGCCCTTGGGGAAACTGTGTTGGGCGGCTCCCAGGTACTGCTCTCCACCCTGGAGGAAGGACCCACGTGGAGTTGGCCACCCCACGGAGCCAGAGTCAGCCTGGGAGCTGCCCCCACAGCCCTCCTGCTGGGCCAGGCACCCCGGCAAGGGTGAATGGAACCCTCTAGGCCATGTGAATGGGGAGGCTGCTGACTGGCACCCCCCTCCGACACTGGCTCACATGGGCCAACACTCGGCCTGGCATAGGCACGCAGAAATCCCTCCTGCCCCGGAGTCTTTGCCTGTTGCCCAAAGAAAGGCACGCTCACCCGGCAAGCCGGCGGGGGACAGGAAGTCTCTGCATTGCGGCCTGTGCTGCCTGGTCACACTCCACCCTCACGAAACACGAGGCCATGCATTCCTGGGACTCGCGCCAGCCCTGACAAGTGGTGGTGCTGCCGTGGCCCTTGGCGCCACTCTGGGCACGTGAGGGAGTGAGCACCCTGCGGCTGCCGGAGCTTCCTCTACGTAATTTCCCCAAACTGGGCTACATGATGGCATTATTCCAGCTTTGGAGATGAGGAAACTGAGGCCCAGAGAGGACAGCCGAGAGGCAGCTCAAGCCCAGTCACTGGGCCACCTGGGCCCTTCCACTCTGGCCAAGGGGCTGCTACTGAGCAGGAGATGGATTGGCACCTCTCGATGCACACAGCAGGTGGGGTGGGTGGCAAGAGGCTGGGCTGGAGGGGCCTTGTGCCAGGGCCTGGGCAGGCAGGCAGGCTCAGGGAGGGCCCGTCTGCTGGCTCTCCCTGCCCTGACTGCCTCATGTGGAAGAAGGCTCTCAGTCCGTCCCCCAGCTCTCACAAAGGCTGGGCCACTAATCCTGAACTTACAGCAGCTGGCAGAGGCTGTGGGACAGTCAGTCCCCCGACTATAAAAAACACGTTGTGGAAGGGAGCAGAGGCGCCTGCATTCCTCTGAGGCGTCTGCCCAGCATCACAGCCTGGGATGTGTGGTCAGCCACCCAGACCTGGGTGCACAACCCCCTCTCACCAGCCCCAGACCCCCAGTGGCACTGCACTGGTCACCTCCATCCACACCAGCAGAGCCGACTCAGGGGCCCTGGAGGAGGACAGACATCTCAGAGAGCTGGTCTGCCTGGGTCTCAGGGCACAGCCTTCCTGCACACAGCATGGCCAGCTGCCTTTTACCTCCCTGTCCCCACTCTGAACCCTCCCCAAGGGTCTTGGGAATGCTCAAAGCTCCCTGGACATGCAGGGTCCATCGAACATACCTCCACCAGCAGGCCACCACCCCACCCCTTGATATCCCTTGTACCTAGAATTCCTGTTGATAGTTCAAGACTCAAACACCTTTCCTGACCCTGGACCTCTGACCCCTGATCTTCTCAAGAAGCCAAAAGTTCACTCTGTGATGCTCTCATGAATGCGTTCTCTGGGCAGTCCTGTGACACTAGGCTGGGCAGACAGGGACCACATCTGACTCCTCTGTGGCCCCCAAAGTCCGACCAAGCACTTGATAGCCAGGACGCCCCAGCGCTCAGCTGCAGGCGGAAAGACACATGTTCAGAGGCTGCCCCAGTGTTCCATGTTGTGCGGGGGCGCCTGCAAAATCAGGCACTGAATTTCCTCCCATCCCACGAAGGCCACCCCTCCTCGAGAGGCCAGGTCCACACCCCCGTCCTGCAATCTGCACCAGCTTGTGTCTTGCTCTAATACACAGTGGCAGAAGGGACACTTCCAATTCTGGGCTGAGGCCATGAGGGGCCCAGCAGCTTCTACTCCCCTGTGGAAGCCATGAGCTACCACGTTGAGCACACTGGGCTGTCCCCTGAGGAGTGAGGCTTCTCAAGAGAAACTGAGCATCCCAGCTAACAGCCAGCACCACGGACATCCTGGTGACCCCAGTCAACCCCTCGTGGAGCACACACAAGCCATCGCTGCTGAGCTCTGCCCAGATCCCAGACTCAAATGACGAGCACAAAACAGCCATTCCACTTGGGAACGTCCTTTACACAGCAAGAAATAACACAGGGACATGCAGAGGAGGGGAAAGGAGAGCTCTGCAGGACGCACGCAGAAGGCCAGCTGCCTCCTGGGCTCACAGACAACTTTTCTCTGGACAGAGGCTATAGGATGCCAGGGGTAAGGGCAGCCTCACCCACAGTAAAAATGCAGTTATTTCCTAGGAAAAATGACTCCAGTGAAAATGCTGTTGCACTCAACTCAAAGACTCACCGTTTGTAAGAAACAAAACACTCTTCCATTCAAATACCCAAGCAGCCATGAGATCTGACATGATCTCTGTCTGAAGTTCAGCCCTAAACGGCCTGGCACTCCCTGAAAGATGCTTTTGTTGACAAAGCTCACACATTGGAACAGGGACAGAGTCTGGAGGGGTCTGGAGGACTTTGATGCTGAGAAGGTTCTAGAAAGCTTCTGTACAGACAGCACTGACTTGCCTTGCATACACTTTCAATCAGAAAGTTGGCCCTGCTAACCAAGCCCCTGGGTATATTATTTCACACGGGGTTTCCTAACAGTAAAACGTATACTAATAACAATTTCGCTTTCTCCATGCCCTTGTCCACTGCCAGTGGCATGGATAAAATGTGGTCTACCCAGGCATGGAATGTTATTCACTTCTAAAAGGAAAGAAATCCATCCACACACTATGACACAGATGCCCCCTAAGCACCTGACGCGCAAATCCTGTGCGGCTTCACTTTCTGGGGTCAGCGGGGGAGCTGACTCCACAGAGACAAAAAGCAAGACAGTGAGTGCCGGGGAGGGGCTGGGACGTCAGTGTCTACTGGGGACAGCAGGTTTGGGAAGACAGAAGAGGTTCAGCAGATGACGGCAGTGACAGGCACATGGCACTGTGAGCACACTTCATGGTCAGGCCCCCTTCCCGGCTCCGGCCTGGCCCTTCCTAGGGCTGCCACCCTCGGGCAGGACCTATGTGTGGCAGACCACCAATTCTTTTTTTTTTTTTTTGTAGAGACAGAGTCTCACTTTATTGCCCTCGGTAGAGCACCGTGGCGTCCCACAGCTCACAGCAACTTCCAGCTCTTGGGCTTAAGCGATTCTCCTGCCTCAGCCTCCCGAGTAGTTGGAACTACAGGCGCCCACCACAACGCCTGGCTATTTTGTTGTTTTGCAGTTCAGCTGGGGCCGGGTTTGAACCCGCCACCCCCCTCGGCATATGGGGCCAGGGCCTTACTCGCTAGGCCACAGGCGCCACCCGGAGCACCAATTCTTGTGACCACTCCCCTCTAATTTCCAACACATCCCACAATCTCTGTGACAAGGACTATGCACACACACACACACACACTCTTCCATGTGGTTACACAGCACCAGTCAGGACCCAGCACCTTCCTGAGCAGAGGGTTGCAGTGTCGGCCACGCACCGGGCCAGCCACATCGCTGGGCTCTGTCCTTGGGCAGGGCCAGGGCTCCCCACAGGCAGGCCTGGACCTTACTTACTCTGCAGCAGCCATGAAGCGCACGGCCCTGTACCAGCTCATCCTCTGTAATGGGGGAGTGAACAGCAGCCACAGGCCTGGTGAGAGCCGCTCACAGCAGCCAGAGGGGCCTGAGGGTCTGGTCATTGAGACTTCAGTCCTGCCTGGGAGAGCTGGGCCCAGGCAGTGGGAATACACAAATTGAAGGCACTTCGAGGCCACGACCCAGACACTTGTGGCCAACTGCCCCAGCATCCCATAATAGAGACACAAGATCCCCCTGGCACAGATGAGGAAACTGAGGCCTAGAGGATGATCAGGGAGGGAAGCTAGGCCACCCCATGCCCAGCCATGGTCACCCCCGATTGCCCTGCTGCTACCACATCTCTGGCCTGCTAAGGACTCTGAGGGACCCGTTCCACAGACAGGGCCAGGGTCCCCAACAGGTGCCCCCAGCTGGCCCAGGCAATGTCTGCGTTCATCTGCACGCATCCTCTCACGGACCCTGGGGGTTACCAGGACCCTTTGGACTCTGCCTATAGCCACCTGCCAGCTCCCAGGGCTGTGCCTTCAAACGCCTTCTGCGCCTTCATGGGCCCAGAAACCACCTGCACCTGGGCTGGGCCTCACCTCCTGGCTCTCCCTGGCTATGGTCTTTGGGCTTAACGTCTGGCCTTCCCATCCGCTGCCACAAGGCCCGCTGGGTTTGCCTACAGTGCCTGGCACAGAAGGTGGGACCCATGGCCCAAACAGCCTGTGCTACCCACACCAGCCATTTGCATGAAGGATGAGGGCCACGCGGCCAGCATCTGGCAGAACCTGGGCTCTCACCTGCACCTGCCCAGTCTGGAAGGCCAGAAGCACTCTCAGAGCCCTGCAGGGGCTGGGTGGGAGGGGCAGGGCACAGTGCCCCGGTCATCGTGGCCTGACCTGGCCCCGGTGGCAGACAGCACCAGCGAGCCACACTCCAGGACACTCAGTCTGGTTTCCATGGTTCCACACTCGCCTCAGCTAAGATGGGTCACGTGGCCTTTGCACATCTGAGGGACCCAACCCATCTTCTCCACTGCTCAGCCACCTCACTGGTGACATTAGGGCAGCTCTGGGTGCTCAAGGGGCTGAGGCTGGTACGTCCATAAAGAATTCTTGGCCCACAAAGGCATTTCTCTCTACGGGTGTCCCGAGCAGGAGCTCATGTTTTTGTTAAATCACCTATTCTTTAGTTTTTCTTTTCACTACATCTCACTGGGAGTGGCTCTAACCCGGACACAGCCCAGGGTCCAGATTCTACGCTGAGCTCTGGGTTTTCCAGCCAGCGGGTGCAGAGGGCACAACCCACACCTCAGTGCCACCCAGAGACACCCGCTGCGGAGCACCAGTGGGCTGTTGCAAGCTCCCAGCTCCTGAGTACTTACAGTACCCACACCTGGTCCCGCCCTCGAAGATGAATCCGTTGGGCACAGCCCCGTAGCGCCGGAGGTCAGACAGCTTCCACTGCCCCGTGACAGCCGGGGGGATGTCCCTGGCCAAGACGAGGACATCATTGCAGAGGTGCAGGGTGGCTGGGCCGCTCTCCAGCTTGGTGCCTGGTGCCACTGTCACGTGGAACCTGTGCACTGAGGGGCCGGGTGGGAGCAAGTGGGCATCGCAGAAGGCAGCAGCTGGGGGACCCTGAGGGGCAGCTGAGAGCAGCAGTGGGCGGCGGCTGGGAGGCAGCTGGGAGCAGCTGGGGGTGGTTGGAGGTGGCAGTAGAGGTTGGCTGGGGGGCAGCTAGGGTGGTAGGGAGTGGCTGGAGGTGGTGGGGGGCTGTTCTGGGGGGTGGTTGTGACACAAGAGGAGATGATGCTCCCCACAGCACCCCTGTGGACCACAGTCTAGGTGTGGTGATCTTGCCCAGCTAGGGCCACAGTTACCTCCTCTCTATCCTTCCAGGAACCACCTTTGAACAGGGCCAAGTAGGTCGCAGAGGGGCCTGATGCTGGCTATGCACCCCCACCCCAGCTTGCTAGCAAGGACAGAGAGGAGGCCCTACACCCTGGGTGGCTGTGTAGTCCCATTGCACAGATGAGAAAATTGAGGCTCAGGGAGGCCCAGCCTCCAGCCTGTCTGTATTACAGCCCCAACATGGCCACGGGGACCCTCAGGAAACCCTAGGCCCTCCCTTGCCCAGTCACTGTTCTCCCTGACTCCAAGATCACCCAGGGTAGCTGGGTACTGTCCAGGATCCCTGGCCCTGACACAACTTGGCCCTTTGTCCTTGAAGGCCCCTGAAAGGATGGCCCATGCCCTTCTCCCCTTTCTCTCTCCCTAGTTTGCCTCCAATCTCAGGAGGGGGTGTACACTCAGGGAGCCCAGCCTGTGAGCAGAAGGTGACACTCCTCCCTTCACCTCCAGCCACAGAGCCAGAGGGATGCTGGTCTCAGTCCTGGGGCATGTCCCTGCAGGGATTGGTCAGACCACACCATGATTTCTAGCAAGATAAAGATGCCAGGGCAGTGCCCGGCTGGCTCTGAATGGTGACACCCGCTCCAGCTGGATCATAAAAAGGGATCTGTGAGCCAGGCTGGGCCGACAGGAATCTCAGCTACAGAACTTTCTGGAAAGGCATGACTCTCTGTTCTGAAGGTACTTTCCCCTGTGCCTTCTGGCAACATAGCCCACACCGGCCCTGAATCAAGCACCGGCTTCTGTCTCCAGGGGATGAGAGACAGAGGAAGGGTTGCTCCCTGAGCCCACAGCCATCAAGGCTAGGAATACATATTTTATAATTCAAAGCCCACAGGAACAAAATATCAAGTCTTTAAAGACCGGAGTGGGGGGTTCAGGTTGCTAGGCTTCTGGTCAGATGAGGGAAAGTGAAGTGCAGAGATTCTATTTAAAATTGATATTTCGGGCTCAGGGCTTGTAGCTCAGTGGCTAGGACGCCAGCCACGTACGCTGGAGCTGGTGGGTTTGAAACCAGCCCAGGCCCGCCAAACAACAATGACAACTACAACCAAAAAAATAGCCGGCTGTATGGCAGGCGCCTGTAGTCCCAGCTACTTGGGAGGCTGATGCAAGAGAATTGCTTTAAGCCCAAGAGTTTGAGGTTGCTGTGAGCTGTGATGTCACAGCACTCTACCGAGGGTGACAGCTTGCGACCTTGTCTCAAAAAAAGAAATGATATTTCACTAATCATAGGTTTTCTGCATTGATTTTGATGTTTTAGAAAATGTGGCCTTAGGGAGGGCAATTGGTGGGACCACACCTACCATGCATCTTAGAAGGGTACAGGTAAAACTTACTAAATGCAGAATATAAAGGTCTTAACATAATAACTAAGAAAATGCCATGAATGCTATGTTAACCAGTTTGATGAAAATATTTCAGATTATATATGAAACCAGCACATTGTACCCCATGAGTACATTAATGTACACAACTGTAATTTAATTAAAAAAATAAAAAAATCCAAATCCAAGCTGTGATGGCTTTGTGCTATGAGGCACTTAGAGTAACTGGCTAATGTTACACAGATGGGGAAAAAAAAAAAAGAAAACGTGGTGTTATGGTCTTTCTGCTGCTGACCCTGGCAGATGGGGTTGGGCGGCTGCTTTCCCACACCCTGCCATCCACTGCCAGGCAGCTGTGCAGCTCTCCCCTCCCAGCACCCTGGCTCTGGACTCAGCGTCCAGTGTGGGAGGCAAAGGACAGGGCTCAGGAGGGCACCCCCATTAGAAGGCACCACCTAGGGCCGAAGGCTCTGGCTCTAACTCTGGAGGTCCCGTGGGTTCCGTGGCCCCCAACCTTTTCTGAGCACCCCTCACCCAACCTGAGTTTGGAGCTCGGTAAATGTCTGAAGACCCACTAACGTCCCCCCCATCCCGTGGCCCCTTGGGAGGAGCTCTCACTGGGGACCCTGCCCTGGTCACTTACCCTCGCCAAGTGCGTAGCGGATCCGGGCATCCCAGGCGCACATGGCCTCTCGGCTGTCAAAGCCCAGCATGACAGCTTGGGACAGGCAGACGATGGCCAGCGTGTGGGGCAGGCCCTCGTAGGGCAGGCCGGGCTCTAGGCCACAGATGTCCTCCAGGGTCAGGCTGCTGCGCTCTCGGAGGCCCTTGGCGCGCTCCGACTTGTCTTTGTAGGCCAGCATGAGCAGGCAGTCTGCAGGGGCAAGGCCATGTCAGGGCGTAGGGCAGCCCTCCCACCAGCCAAAGGCCTGGACCCCCCTCCCCGTCCCAAGGCTGTGGCATGGCCAAAAAGTGACCGAGGCTGCAGGCATAACCCCGAGCCAGCTGCTCAAGCCCCTGTGTCTTCCTTTCCTCCTGTACAAGGAGGCTCGATCCCCTACCCTGTAAGGCCAGAGGCCAGAAGAGCAGAAGTGGCCCAGGATGCTCCATGCTGTGCCCCCCTGACTCTGTCCCTGAGATGACCCACCTGCCCCAGGCCTGCAGTCCACGTGGCCACACTAGGGGGTGCATGTGGACATACCCCTCCAAATGGTGCAGGGCAGGGTGACACAGGGAGAGCCCTAGCCCTCCCACATGGGTCCAGGGCTAACAAACAGGTGTCCTCTCTTCCGGAGGCCCCACAGCAGGGCCCAGCTTGACTAGTCTTTGGTGAGAGTGCAGGTTTGGAGACTAACACAGACAGCTACCCATGTTTACGTGTGAGTCAGCCCCAGATCCCACAGGGAGCTCCAGAAACCCAGCCCCTCGTGCAGTGCAGGGGAGGAAGGGGGAGGGTGCCTGGGGAGTACTGCAGGACATGCCCCACACACGGCCCAGCAAGCCCAAGTGAGGGCCAATCCCAGACGAACTTAACTCAGACACTGATTTTCCTTGTGGGATCCAGAACAGAGTCAGGCCAGCCCATCACACAGGACATGGAGTCACAGCCCTTGGGAACCAGGGAACCTGCACGCCATCAGGCCACTTGTGGCAGCTTCCTCCCTGAGGGAGCAGCAGACAGTTTGGGGCCACAGGTCTGTGTCTGGACTATTTTGTGCTGCTGCCCTTGTGAACCCGTGGGCTCATCTAGTGCTAATAAAGTTTTATTCACACAGAGGGCCTGTGGGTGGGGCTCTGGGGCTGTCACTGCCTGTTTGAGAATCTCTAGTGTCTGAAATGTTTATAACTAGAAAAAAGCTAAGGCTTCCAACTTGAGAGAAGAAAATCCCAGAACCCACAGAAATGCATCTGCCCATCTAAGGGTTCTCAGCGCAATCTCTCCCAAGAACAGCTGGAAAGAGGCTGTCAGCATAGACGGCTCCTTCGGGGGGCTCCAAAGCAGGAAGCGAGAGGTCTGGCCCAGAGACGTCAAATAGGTCGGCATAACTGGAATTCGTCATAATGAAAAGGTCTCCCCCAGAATGTCACCTGAAAACCTAAGGGACTGGCCTGAGAATGGGAAGTTTCCGCAGGGCTGGGCAGCCACCGCGGGCAGCCTCGCCTGAGAACAGCCCTCTGCCACCACAGACTCTGCCTTGCACCTAGGTCCTCAGCCCTCCATGGCAGGCCCAGGCCACCTCTGCCTCTGGGGACCACGTCCACGTGGGGAGCAGCGGCAATAGCCACTGAGGATGATCCCGTGCCATGTGGCCCCCCCAGCCACACTGAGGTCCTCCCACAGGGTGAGGCCTGGAGGAACCTCTGCCTCACCCTTCCGGCTGGAGGGGCCCCTGGAGCTCTGGGCTTCAGTTTCCTGTGCCTTGGGGACAGTCGAAACACCACACAGGAAGGCACGTGGTGGCCCCGGTCACACGTCTGCAGTGCACATGCTCGCACTGCTGCCTTGGCTCCCCTGGACCCCACCACACAGAGGGGACAGCTACGCGGGACTCTCTTGTGGTGCTCTGAGGGGCACCTACCTCCCAACCTTTCCCCTCTCGGGCTTCAGCTTTTGTGCTGCCTCGTGGGCTGATCACCTAGGGACCTTCCCTTCCTGTGGACTGGCTCCCTGCCCCTGCCACCAACCAGCCCCAGCTGCTTCCCCTGAAGCTGATCGTGTGTGTGTGGGCCTCAGTTCTATCCCAGGCAGCATTGTCCTCCCCAAGTGTCCCCCTAGGGCCAGGTAACCCCATCTCCTAACTCACAAAAGGCTTTCGCTAGTCACCCCGACACATCTACCCTCCCCTGGACCAAATGCCGGCTCCTGGTCCTGTCCCCTACAGAGATGCTCGGCAAATCAGCAGCGCTTCCTCTTACACGCACACACACACCCTTGCACTCACTGCCACAGCCGTATGCAGGGGGTGCCCCGGTGGGGAGAGGCTAATCTTGGCTCAAGTCCCACATCTACCCAGCAGATCCATGTCTGGGGACCCATCCCCCCTGTGCCCAGCTTCTCTGAGCCTCTGCTCTCCCCCTGAGGATAGACAAGGACGCACAGCCTCCAGAGGCCAGTCTGGGCACGCGTCCTGCTCCAGTGAGCATGGCGTCCTCGTTGCAGGGCCCACAGTCCAGCCCTGGGGTGTTGGTGTAGGCCCTGTCCAGGGCCATCTTTAAATACTCAGGGGGATGCAGAGCCAGACAGCAAGCCGCCAGTCCTACAGCCAGAGGTAGGCGGGGCTGGTGGACCTCAGGGCCAGGCATGGGGCTGTGCTTTGAGACAGGGAAAGACAAAGGCCTGATGGGCAGAGGCCACCACATCAGGGCCAATCCTGCCAGCCCTCCAAAGGCACCAACAGACCCTGCTGGGCCCCTTAGAGCCCCCTCACCTTCTCTGCCTCCGCCCAGCTGAACCTGGTGTCCCCCAACGATGAGCCCAAGCTTATTCTGAAATGCCTACTGTGTGTGGACTCTGAGCAGCCCAGGACCCTGGGGACAAAGCCAGGTCCCTGTGGAGCTGAGCCCAAACACAGGGATGGTCTGACACACAAACAGACCACACAAGGACAGTGCTCCACAGGGGACCAGAACAAGTGACCTGATGACAGTGGCTGGGCAAGAATGGCCCATGTGTGGGCGTCACACTCTCCCAGGAGGGAACTGACGCCTGCCCAGCAGCCCCCCAGGGAACAGCATTGTGTCAGAGAGAACAGCCAGTGCAAAATGCCAGAGGCAGGGCACCATAGCCTCTTCGGGGGTTCAGAGGGTCCAGCCGGCACAAGGAGGAGGGGAGAATGACCCAAAGTGGAGGCAGGCTGGGTCTGGTGGGCCTAGAGACCAAGGCAGAGAGCTCTGCTCCAAGGTGCCAGGGAACTCAAAAGGGCTCTGAGCAGAGAGGGCTGGCCAGGCTTTGTTCAAAGCCCACCTTGGCCACTGTGTGAAGAATAGACCCGGGCAGCAGCCTCAGAGATGCTGCAGCTGTCCGGGGAGGAGGCGGCGCACGATGCCCGAGGCTGGCTGGATCTGAAGAAAGGCTGCGGCTGTGGTCTCCACAGTGGGTGATCTAGCCCAGATGGCACTAGACACAGGCCCTCGGCCAGCCCTCCCCACTGGGGGCCATGGGATTGCTTGGCGGGTGAGATGTGGGCTGGGGGAAGCAGAGAATCAGACTCCTCAGATTCGAGGGGGAGGTGGGATGGCTGGGGAACGGACTCTGAGGTGGGGGCTAAGATGGGGTGTCTCTGGGACACATGAGGCTGAGAAGCCCATCAGACTCGGCACGACGATGCACGCAGGCATCTGGACACAGGCGCCTGAAGATGTAAAAATAACTGTGGAGTCATGAGCACACGGGAGGCCTTAGAGCCAGGGCACAGCGTGCCGGGCTGCGGGAGGGAGACACAGTGCCCCAGGCCTCCTGTGGGGACAGGGAGGAGGGGATGCTGTGAAAGATGGAACAGAGGCTCAGGGAAGCCGGAGGCTGGGGAGGCAGAGAGAGAGTCCACACCCAAGGGAGCCCAGAGCAGTGGCCTTGTGCTTAATCCCTGGAGGTGTCAGTGACCTTGAGGCTGTGCTCCCAGCACAGCAGCACAGTCGGAGGCTGAAGAGACCCTGCTGAAGGTGTAGCAGCCTGGGGACTGGCCCGAGCAGCCAGCAGGGCCACTGGTGTCTCCTCAGCCAGGACCAAGTGCACGTCCCAGGAAGGAGACACGTTTAGAGTGTGCCACCCCCCAACAGAGACCGGGGTGGGGGGCGCAGGAGATCCTGCCCGCACACACCAACACCACATACTGACACCAAAGGCAGGGCAAGGCATGCAGGGCTGGGGCCAGGCCCCCTGACCACCTCTCTGTCCACCTTCCTGAGGGTCCTGAGAGCCAGGCAGCGGAGGACGAGGAAGTTTCAAGAGAAGCAATAATCTCAGGCCCACAGCTCACAGGAGCAGAGCAGAGTCAGACCCAGGTGCTCAGATTCCCTGTCCTTGACAGAGGCTGCAGGAAGCTTGGCCCTATTCTGTGACATTTCCACTGAAGAGGACTGCCTGCCATTGGCACCTTGACTGAAACCAGAGTGGAGACAGGAGCCCCATTCCGAGCCCCAATAACCCACAGCCGGGAGATGCCAACTCAGCAAGGGGCTAGGCCGGCCACCACCTCCTGCAACCCACATCTCCAGAAATTCATCCCATGTTGGCTTGGCTATTGACCATGTAGGTCAGGGGCCCCTGGGCACAGCACAGGCTACGAAAGCTCCAGGGCTCACAGGCACGAGGCTCCCTGTGTCTGTGCCTGGGTGCAAAGCCTGCGCCATTGCTGTGAGCATGTGACTGGGCACCCCCGCAGTCAGGGCTCAGTGCCCCCAGGACCTCAGCAGAGGAAGCAAGAGCAGAAGGTGGGGTGGGACTAAGCTGATTGTCTCCATCAGCCTGAGCAGGCACTGACCCTCCAGCAGCAACAGGGGGCAGGAGACCTGGGCTCTGACCCAACCGTCCCATGTCTTTGGGCCAGACCCATTGGGTGTCTGGGCCTCCCCCTCCCTGTAGGCTCAGGGACCCTAGGGGGCCCTCCAGCCATTTGTGCAGCTCTGGCTGTTCCCTGACAGTCGCTGAGAACCCAGAGAGTGGGCCACACCCTCCTCAGGGGTCCAGAGCAATTTCTTTCCACTGTCTCATGCCTCGGCACCCAGGAGGGAGAGAGGAGCTAAGACCAGGGTGGGCTTGTCTGGCCACCAGCAAGGAGCCCAGGCTAGGACAGGGCCCAGACTGTCCTCTGGCAAGAGGACTCAGACACGAATTCTCCAGTCAGGGCAGAGGTTGAAATTCCGAGGAACACGATCCCACTAAAACCCCATGTTGAGACAGAGGACACAGCCTTCACTGGCCAGGCTGGGCGCTGGGACCCAGCAGGCTTTGCTCTCCACTCGGAGCTTTCCCATCTTGTTAGGAGCATGGTCACCTGTCAGGGAGGTCCAGCGCTCTGCACTTGTGCTGGATCGACGTCCTTCCCCTACTCACTGAACTCTGCTGAGCGGAGTTAAGTGCTCGGGCTCGGGAGCGGCACACAGGAGAAAGGGCACCCTTGCTCCCCCACCCCAATCTCCCACCGCGAAGAATAAAGATTCTGGATTTCTCACTACAAGAACGCAGGGGCAGCCCTTCCTCCCTCCTGCACATCAGGCTGGGAGGCCCTGAATAGCACTCAAAAATCCCCTTCACTCAGGAAGACAGGACCTGTGCTCACCCCTGGCCGGTCCACAGGGAAGGTGGCCCCAGACACTGGGCGAGCAGCAGCTGGGGTGAAGGGGCCGCCACTGGGTTGGCTCGGGAGGGGGTCTGGAGGGTGGGAGAGGCCAACCAGGGCCTCCGGTCAGGACAGACTAGGGGCCTGGGGTTGGGATGCAGCTCCAGCCCAACCGGCTCATCTGACTGGCCTCTGGGCAACCCTACAAGACATCAGATTCAGTCAGTGAGCTGCTAAAGTGACCAGGACAAAACATGGGTGTCCAAAGCATTGGGTCCCAGGATGGTGGGCTACAGGGCTCAGAATGGATGCAGGGGCACCTCCCACCTTCCACCCCAGAGCCCCAGACCCCTCTGGTCCCGATTCTGCTGCAAACCTGACCACTCTGCCTCCAGGGCCCTTTGCCTCTTCAGCTGCCTGGCACACACAGTGGACACAGGAGATGCCAGGTGGTGGCCACCTGCTTCACTCACAGACTCAGGGTTCCCTGGTATGGGAGACCCACGACAAAGCCCCACAGAGCAGGAGGACCCTCCCTCTGCCATGGGCCTAGTGACTATAGACAAGACCACAGCCCCAATGCCCCTGTCTCAGTGCCTGGCCAGGACCTGAGCCCTGGGGCCTCTGCACAGGCTGCTCCCACCGTTGCACCCCACGGAACAGCACCCCCCACACCCGCTTCCAGTTGCTCTGACCCAAGCCTCTGCCCTCTCAGTAGCCTTTCCCTCGGTGCCCCTCCCTCGGCCTGGGGGTGCCACGGTCTGACCCCACCTCCTCTACTGGGACCCTGCTGGCTCTGGATAGCACCGGTGCCAGGCACAGGGTCTGGGCATGAGCGACTGAGTGGAGAGCGCCCCAGCAGGAAGTGACTTTGTCCAAATGGCACAGCAGAGGTGACAGGGAAGGCGCCCCCTGCCCCCCACACCCCCGTGAGAGCAGACACAGCACCAGGGTCCTGGAGGACACCCAGCCAGTCCTGCAGCCTGAGGCAGTGGCGCCATCAGACACATCCCCACAGGCCCTGCCGCCCCAGGCACCTGTTCTCAAGCAGCTGCAGGCAGGACCCTCCCACCGCCCCAGCGGCCCAGGCTGCCCAACTCCGGGCTCCTCCGCTGGCCGGTCTAGGGGCGCTATCTCCCCCAGACAGTGTGGCTGTCCCCCGGCCCCTCTGCAGAAGCCACCCTCCGTTTCCGCCTGGCAGCCCAGCCTGGGCCCTGCCTTGGAGGTGGGTGGGGCTGGAGGGAGGGACGGGACGGGGGCGAGGGCCGCCCTCCACTGGAGCTCTGTGCTGGGCCCCTGGCCGCCCTGGTCGCTACCTGTCCAGCCCCAAAGCCCGTGGGCGCCGCGTCCGCCCCGCTCGCTCGTAGGGCTGCGCTCTCGGGTTTCGGGCTATTTCGGGCGCTGGCGGCGCTCGCCCGCCGGGTGGCCCAGGGTCGCGCAGGGTCTGCCCGCCCGTGCCCCCGTCGCCGCCCGCTCACCTGCCACCGGCGACGGCTTGCGCAGCACCAGCCACCTACTCTTCCACTGCGGGGACAGAGGACAGCCGTGAGCCGCCGCCCGCGCCCGCGCCCGCCCCGCGCCCGCGCCGCGCCCCGACCTTCTTGCCGTCCCGCAGCTTGACCTGGCCCTCCACCAGCGCCGCCTCGGTCATCTTCTGTCATGGTTCCCGCCGCCCTGGGCGCCCGAGCCCAGGGTCACTTTCAAAATAGCTCCACAGGCTCGGGCCGGGGCGGGGCGGGGCGCCGGGGCTCTCCCGGCCTCTCCTGCCTGGCGGGGCATCACGTGGCTGCTCCTCCCCCAGGGGGCCGTGGCCACCTGAGACCGCCCACCCTCTGGAGCCTGGCGCAGACCAGGCCTGTGTGCGCTGGCCGGAGGGGGGCCCTTCGCTCTCAGACGCCCAGAGCCTCTCCCC
This sequence comes from Arctocebus calabarensis, assembly GCA_963573935.1. Lineage (NCBI taxonomy): Eukaryota > Metazoa > Chordata > Mammalia > Primates > Lorisidae > Arctocebus > Arctocebus calabarensis. The sequence continues at coordinate 28,369 of CAUYON010168193.1, forward strand.
TTCCCGCACAGGGTTCCCAGCTTTAAAGTTGATCTTCAGCCAACTGGTTTTATCCACCCACCACCCCCAGGGTGTCACCAGACACCCACGACAACAGACCGACCACTGGCAGCTCTGGCCCAGGACACCCCCAGTCATTAGGCCTCCTCGTGGTGTCCCGCAGGGTCTGCACTGGACACCTGCTCACTCATGTTTTTATTAACCTCTGGAGCTCCTGGCTCCACGGATCCAGTGTAAGTGGCTCTCATGTGGGTGACTCGGTGCCCTGGTCTTTCCACCCCCAGCCAAGAGCTGGCCAGCAGCTGGCCGGGCACAGATGGATGCCAGGGCAGTGGTGCCCTACCAGGCAGCCCCATCCCAGGGACTGGGCTCTCTGAGTTTGACCCTGTGGCTTCAGTCCAGCTGCCTTCAAGTTCTGGTCTGGGCTTGAGATGCTGGCCCCAGGTTTGTCTGAAGATCTTTCCTTTGGGGGCCCTGGTTGTGGGTGTCAGCCCCTCCCCAATAAGAGCCTCCCAGCTCCCAGGACTTCATGAGCCGCTCAGGAGATGAGGAAATGGGTGTGTTCATCCCATGCAGTCCTTTCATCCCATGCAGTCCACATGCCTTCTTCAGAGGGTACAGAAGCCCAGAGCAGCATGGGGCCCAGTGGCCAGGCCAGAGCCACATTGCTGCCCCCTCCTGGGCAGGGCTCGACAGTGAGAGCCTGAGATGTCCCTCCCCGCTGCCCTGGGGATCTGAAAGGCCTCAGATGGAACTGAGGGTTGATTTTGATGCTGCAGTGACATCTTGCTGAGGCCTAACGCCTGGAGCCGGACACCAGCCCCAGGAAGCAGCTCTGTGTGTGCCCCTGCCATCCCACCGTCACCTGTGCAGCCACCGGCCTCCTCCCACAGAACAGTTGCTGGGCCACAGAGCCCCATTCATGCCGCCCAAGCCCCCAAGGGGCTGGCCCAGGACAGCCGGTGTGGAGGCGGTGGCAGTCAGGAGCTGTATCCACGGACACATCCACCACCACCCCAGGCGCCTGGCACTTGTTCACCCAGCAGGGAGGGGCAGAGCCCTGCTGCATTCCTGAGTGCTGGCCCTGACCCAGGCTCCGGCACGGCTGCCCACTGCACCTGCTCCCACAAGGGCCCAGAAAATGCGGCAGCCGCGGGAACAGACAGCTCCTCCCCTCACTCCATGTGGCCCCAGAGGGCCACTCTGCAGGTGCCAGGGCTGCTGAAGGGTGGGGACAGCTTCCTGCTGGGGGAGGAGGTAACCTGGCTCCTACTCCCAGACTGACCAAGAACCCTATGACCCTGGGGTGGCACCTACCCCATGAGTGCCTCAGTTTCCCCAGCTGTTACAGCCCCGTGGAACATCAGAAACACTAGAGCAGAGGAGACTGGACTCCTGAGTCCCCATGGGAAGGGCACCAGCAACACCCAACCTTGACACAACTGTGAGGCACACAGCACATCAAACAGAATGAAATCAGAAAAGAAACCCACGTTTGCATGAAGTGCGGCAACACCCCAGCACACCCCAGTCAAAAACATCACAAGGCCACTTGAGAAAAAATTAATTGCAAGAGAACAATTAGGTATAAGGCAGATTTCCCAACAGTAGCAATGCAAGTCAGAAGACAGCTCTGACAGAAAACAACTATCAATACATCTAAGAGTAAATGATAAGGGAATAAATACCACGGGCAGCTTTATGGGAATAAATGTAAGAAACCAGGCAGACTAATTCATAAAAGTATAACTTCCTATAAACAGCTCAAGGAGAAATAAAATTCTAAACTAGAATTCAGGACATTGAACCAATACTTACATACTATCCTGTTAGTAAACACCAGGATAAGGAACTTTATTGGCGAATTCCATCAAACTTCCGTAGCTGTGAGGCCCCACGCTCGTGAGGACGGGCTGCCATTCTGCTCAAGGCTTTGGGGCACTGGCACCAGCATCTTGGGGCTATGACCACCCAGGGGCAGGGGCAGGGGTCGGTCTTCAGCAGTGGGGACACTGTTGAGTCTTAGGGCTCTGAGGCCCACACGGCCGTCGAGATAGTGGGGAGAAGGGCCTGGGCTCTGCTTGCTGAGTGCCTCCCAGTGCCTATCTGGCTCTCCTCTGCTCAGAGCTCGGCTCTGCCTGGGGCTGTGGACACCCAGTCCCACTGCGACAGTCCGTTCCCTGCATCTCAGCCTCCTTTGCAGCCCGGTGTGGTCCTGTGACCTCTGTCAGGGAGCTGAGACCCACAAGTCAATGTCAGCAGGCAGCTGCCCGCCCAACTCCTTGCCACAAGTTTACGCAGCACAAGTCTGGTTTCCCAACCCTGTCCCGAGCAGCAGTGACGAGGGCTAGGTGTCTGCACAGCCTATGTCCCCCTGCATGCCTGACCATACGGCACTGCCAGGAGGGGATCCCCCAGGGCCAGGCCTCCTTGAGAGCCTCCCTGAGAGCTCCGTCACAGAGCACGGAGGGGAGGAGGGGTGGCACTAGAGGGGGACCTTCAGTCCTGGAGATGCCAGCCCTCAGCCCTGACCGCCCAATCTAGGCGCTGGCCCCACCTCCTCCCATCCATTCAGAAGAGCCAGGGCGGCGGGTGGGGGATAGTCAGCACCAACAGCGACCCACTGACTGCCTGTGGACACCCCTTCCCTGGCAGAGGCAGCCTCTAGTCCCCTCTTTCTGAAAGGCACAGTGCAGGGAGAATTGCTGGTCACAGGCTACCATCGTGAGGCCAAATATGGCTGCAGGTCCCATATGGCCTATCTTTATCGAGCTGTGATATTCTGCACACCTTTTGGCTTGGACCACGGTCCAGGACCTGGTGGCCTGTACTTGGCTTCCATTTGCTGCCCTGGGACAACCCAGGTGCCTGGACTCTGGCCACATATCTGCTGAGGGCAGGCGTAGGAGGGGGTGTGGGTTGGACACTGCTTGGACCCTGGGGACTCCCTGGGCTGTGGGTCCGGGTCCAGGCCTTCCCTGTGGGGTGACAGGTTACCATCTCCACAGAGGAGCTGTGCTGGGTCTAGGTCCCCACCAAGGCCATGGCCTAGAAGGAAAGGCCAGGCAGAGGCAGGGCCTGGACTCGGGGGCCGAGTCCTCCAAGCATCTTTATTGTCAGCGGGGCCAGGATGGGGAGCAGACAGGGTGCCTCTCAGGGCTCTAGGAGGGGGTCGTGGGCCGCCGGGGAGGCCGCATCCGGTCACTGAGCCAGTCCACATAGCTGGCCACTCGGGTGTAGACGCCAGGCTTGTTGAGACGCCCGCAGCCATCACCCCAGCTGATGATGCCATACAGGTAAGCCACACCATCCTTCTCACAGGCCAGGGGCCCCCCGGAGTCCCCCTGGGGCAGAGACACTGGTTAGAGCCACCCAGCAGCCAGGGACCTGGCTCAGGGACACCCCAAAGCAGCTCCACTGCCAGCTCCCTCCCCAGACTCCTCTCCCCACCCCCAGAAATAATCCCTATGGAGCGAAGAGCTCAGTAAAGTCTCAGATGCTCCCTGGAAAATACAGAGCCCTCAAGGTGGATTATCTGACAGGTTAGGGGACAGATGCAAAGGTGTCCTGAGTAAGGGAGCTGGCCCACTTTTCCAAACCTTATCAGACAAAAAGCATCTCATTTCTGGGCTGCAAGCGTGTCTGACCACATTACTCCCCTTTCTGAAGGCCCTAGGGCTCCCGGCATGCCCCATGACCAGCAGCACCCTCAGTACGCAACTCAGACGTGCCTTCCTCGCCACCCGGCAGCCTCCTACGCAAACCTCAGCACAAATACCCCTCCTCCGTGAAGCCCCGCTGAGGTCCCCCACAGCTTCTGGGTTTGCTGAGCGTAAGTCCTTGGAAGAGTGATTTGACCTGTCTGGGGCTCACTTTCCCCACCTCTTAACTGGGGGAATAGCTATGGTCAGCAGTGGAAACAGGATCAGGCAAGGGGGCCCTTGGTGACCATTACTTGTTGGGGTTGATCAACGGACCGAGAGAATTGTGGGAAAGAGGTTTGACCTTTGGTGCTGGGGTCACATGGACATCCCTGACCCCTGGCTAGACAGTTGGGACCTATCCGGGCTCTGTGCGACCCTGGGCCTAGTCTCCCCACCTATGTAAGGAAGAGCTTTCTCTGCCCTGCTGTGAGGAGCAGGGCACTGGGTGGCCTCCAGAAGTAGTGAGCACCTGTCCTGAGGTGCTGGCCACTGAATCAGCAGGCGAGCTCTCTGTCCAAGGCTCCATGGCCTGGCCCTGCCAGGTTGGGGTAGTCCAGCTCTGGGCTAGCAGTTCCGAGACTCAGTGCAGCTGAGCCCCACCTGATCCTGGGCAGGGCTGGTCTGAGATTCGGTGCAGCTGAGCCCCACCTGATCCTGGGCAGGGCTGGTCTGAGATTCGGTGCAGCTCAGCCTCCACCCACCCCCACCCCAGTCCTAGGCAGGGCTGGCCTGCTCATCTCCGGCTGAGCCCCACCCTGGCCCTGGGAAGGGCTGGCCCAGCTCACCTGGCAGGCGTCGGACTTGCAGTCAAAGTAGCCGGCACAGAGCATGTTGGGGCTGATGTCCGCACCGTACACTTCGGGGCTGCTGCACTTGTGGTCAGCAACGAGGGGGACCAGTGCCTCCCGCAGGGAGCTGGAATAGCTGCTCACATCTGGGGGACAAGGCCCGAACAGGGTAGGCACAGCCTGGGCTGGCTACTTTTCCCCTGGACATGGCACCGGCTGACCCCCACTCACTTTCATCCATGTGGCCCCAGCCTGCGATCTGGCACTTGTGTCCAGGGGGGAAGGTGCTGCCAGGCTCAGGCAGGCAGATGGGCTGGACGAATTGGGAGCGGGCAGCACAGCGGTCCCCCTTCTTCTTCAGCCGGATCAGGACTGCACAAGAGAGAGTTCAGAGGTCAGCCTGGGGCACGAGGGCTGAGCGAGAAGGCTGTTGGGGGCCCATGATGGATAGAGAGTGACCGAGTCCCACATGTGGAGCCTACTGGGCAGAGGGGTGGGTGGCCTGGGAGACCGGGGGGTGGGGTGGGCACCTTGCTGTCCTGCTCTGAAGCCTGGGCACACCTCCCCGCCCTGGCCCTGGTGTGTCCTTGTGCTCACCGAGGTCGTGGTCACTGGGGTTGAACACTGAGTACAGCGGGTACGGGATATACTTCTCAATGCCAAACGTCTGCGTCACGTCTGTTGTGCGGTTGAAGAAATGCTGGCCCAGCACCACCACGACGCTTTCCTTAGGGGGGCTGTGCAACGAAGGCTGGTGGCCACACAGACTCGGCCCTCCTTTGGCAACTGAGGTCATCTCTCCCCCACCCCTGGCCCAGGCACCCACTGGCTTGCGGCCGAGTATTGCAGAGGTGGCCCTAGAAGGCCTGAACAGGTGGCCTCAGTGGGTTGCAGTTGATAGCAGGAAGCTGGGCGTAGGAGGAGTGAGGGCCGTGGCCACCCACAATTCCCAGCACATGCAGGTGCTAACGTGTGTGCTGTCTCTACCTACATCAATACATCGTGCGGGGCCTCCTCCCAGGCCAGGCAAGGGTCTGCCTTGAGACTGCTGCTGAGTGTGTGGAGACTCAGCCCGGCCTGGGCCAACCCCCAGCTCCTGTTCCGCCCCTGGGGTCCTCAGATATAGCCTCTCTGTCTCTGATCTGGGTTGCAGTTCTGCACCTGGTGGGTGGAGGGTCACCCCCTACCCACCTCAGCCCTCCTGCCTGTGCCCCATGCTAGCCTTAGTCCCCACCCTGCTCATTCCATGCCGAGGAGGACTCAGGGTCCCATTTCAGGGGCCTGTAAGGAGCCTGCGGCAGGTTCCCAGTGAACAGTGCAGGGCAGGCTGTAGTCTTGCAAGCTATAGCCTTTGGGGGGGAGGGTGATTTGATAGGGGCACTGGCTGCCCCTGCCCTCCCCTTCCCTAATCCCTAGGGTGCCCCCTTCTGGCCAAAGCCTTCCAGGCAGGGAACCAACCTCTCCCTCTTCCTGTGGAAGGGCTGGAAAGGACTGCCCTGGAATTAATGTCACTGAGCTGCCCACCTCCCTGGGCATGGGCGTGGGTGGGATTCACACCTCAGCTGCCAGCCCCAAGGCCTCCCCTACTGCTAGGAGCCAGCTGAGTGGGCTGGGCCTCAGTTTCCCCGGCTGTGCAGAGACTCCAGAACTCCCACGCGTTGTCACTGTGCCCCCTGGATCCCTGCCAGGATGGACAACCGTGGGACACCAGGGCAGGATCAGCAATGGAGCCTTAGCCCAGTCCTGCAACCATCCACTGTCCTGCACCCTGCATGCCCCAGCAACTGAGCTGGGCCCTGGGAAGGGAGGGGTCTGCGTGGAGGGCAGGCCCACACCCACTGCCCCTTCTCCGCTCGTGTGCTGGGTCCCTCGGCGGGCCTCTAAGAAACAGGGGCTCCCTAGACCAGGAGCTCCCAGTAAAGGTGGGCTCAGGGACACGGTATCTTCCCTCAGTAGGGCCAAGGGTGGGGCTTAAGTGGGCACCAGGGCGGCAGGTGAGCGAGGAGGGAAAGACGGACGGCGGGTCCTGGACCCTCGGGCAGCCTGGCTGGTGGGGATGTACCTGCTGGAGAAGCAGTGGGCTGCGGACACCACCCAGCAGGTGTGGACGAGACTCCCAGCACAGAAGCTGTCGCCGATGTAGATGGCAGCCAGCCAGGGGTGGGAGCCGGGCAGTGAGGATGAGCCGCCAATGATGCGTGGCCGCAGGAAAGTCCTCTTCTTGTGCCTCTTGCCGCATGTCCGGCGTCCAGTTGGGGCTGGCTCGGGCAGGGTCACCAGGACCTCGGGGAGTCTCGGCTGGATTCTGGCTAGGGATTCTGGGAGCAGAGGCTCTATCACACTCCCAGAGCTCAGAGGCAGCCCCATGGCACATCCCAGCCCGCAGAGAGGATGCTGGCTGGCCCACTGTCCATCCTCCTCAGGGTCTCAGGGCTTTGGCCGCCTTCCCCCCTTCTTAGGCAGCTCTTCAGAAGAGGGTGCAGGGCCAGGCCCAGCTCTGCCCCGGGGGCACATGGCTCACTCTCAGAGCCTCCGTTTTGTTATCTGTAGGATTTGGGAACTGTACCCAATCATAGCTTTGTGAGAGCCAGAGTGGCCAAGAGAGTTCCTGTCCCTACAGCAGCTGGGTGACTCTGCCAGCCAAGCGCAGAGTGGTCAGAGACCCCTGCAAGAGAGCCCTGGGACACGGGGGGCCACAGCACAGGCTGCGTCCTGGGGACCTGCCACCCCAGGGGTCAGCGGGGCATCCTGCACATTGTCCACCCTCCGACCAGCCTTCCCTCTCTGGGGGCCTTTGGGCACCACTGGCCAGGGAGGCAGGCTCAGTGCAGGCTGTCTCCTGACCGGCCCACTGCGGCAAGCGATTTACCCCCGGCCCTGGGCACTAACGTGCCATGTGACTCTGGCCCAGCTTGGTCGTGTGGGCCTCAGTTGCCCCATCTCCCAGATAGGGTAGTGCCCAGGACTGGAAGGAGAACTACAAGGAACCTGCTGTGACCTCCGTGGGGCCTGAGCCAGAGCTCCCCCGACATGAGTGCGCACCACAGGCCGCCAGGCGGCAGTACTCCCAGGAGAGCGCGTTGTCCTTCACCACGTAGCACCAGGGCTTCTCGTCCTTGTCAGGGTTCCTGGAGCGTGCGAGGAGTAGGTGGGTAGGAGAGTCACACTGTCCCTCAGAGGGGGTGAGGGGTCACACTGCCCTGGGGGGGCCACACAGCCCCTCAGAGAGGGGTGGGGGGATCACACTGCCCCGGGAGGAATGAGTGTGTCATATTGCCCCTCGGAGAGAACACTGGGGCAGTGGAGATGGGGCCACGAGGACACCAAGTAGGGGGCTCACTGCACACCCTTGTCCACCTGGAGTCACCACCCTCCAGCCGGGCAGCCTCCCAGGGATGGTCCCTGCAGTGTCCTGTGGCTTCAGGGAAAGCCCCTCACAGGGACAGCCCCTGCTGCCCTGCCTGAGGTGGCCCAGAGTGACTGCAGGTGCTGACCGGCAAAAGGCGTGGGGGCCCAGGCCGAGCAGGGCCGCAGTGCCCACCGAGTCCACGTGCAGCTCCTGGTAGAGCAGGTCGGAATTCCAGGCTAGGCAGCCAAGGCCTGAGGCTGCGGTGGCAGCCACGCCACGGTAGTCGGTGCCGTTCCCCAAGAAGCAGCGCTCAGTGGGCACTGCAGGTGCACAGAGGGCAGTGAGGCCAGCCCTTGGCAGAGTCCACCCGACACACCAGGGCACTCGGCTGCTGCCACCGCACTCACCAATATTGCAGAGCCGTCCGGCAAAGCCTGGTGGGCAGGCACAGACCGTGGTCCCCGAGGCCACGATGAGGTGGCAGGTGCCCCCGTTCAGGCAGGGGCTGCTCAGGCAAGCTGGGGGAGGGTCAGATGCTGGGCCGGGGCCTCCAGCAGCCCCGGGGTGGGGGGCAATGTTGCTGGGTGACTCAGGCAGATCCCTTCTATGCAGGTGAGGATGGGGACTCCCACTGGGGTTCCGTGACATGTGCCCCCAGCCGTGGCGCACCTGTGTAGCGGGTGCCTTCGCACCGGGCCTGGCCCCCTGAGCACTCGCACTGCTCCACGCGGCCCTGGTGCACACGGGCCCAGCGGTCGCCCACCTCCAGGTACTCGTAACGCGTCTCATCGAAGCACTTCTCTGGGGGTGCACAATGAGTCCCTGTGCCCTGTTCACCCACTGCCCCGTGCAGACCCCGGCAGCATCTGCTGTCCCGTCCTCCCAGGCCTCACTCCAGTCCGCGGCCCCACAGCTCCTCACCTGTTTCGCAGTCCTTGCCCATGAAAGCCCCCAGGCAGCTGCAGTGGTAGGACACGGGCGCCTGGGTGTTGGAGCAGGAGCCCCCATTGAGGCAGGGGCTGGAGGCACAGGGGTCAAGGGCAGCTGGGGACATGCAGGAGGGGCTGTGAGTCTGTGACAGCCCCTGCTTGCCTCCATCCGGCCTCCACCTTCAAGCTGCCTCTCAGGGCTCCTCCAGATCCAAGTCTCTGGGGTGGGGGGGTGGTGTACAGGACTCCTCATCCTCCTGGTGTACCCTGCTTCGTACCTGGGCAGGTGGCCCTGGCTCGGCACTTGGCACCCAGAAACTCAACACCCACACACACTGTCAGGCAGTGTGGGCTCCTCCCATGTGCCCCCCAGACTCCATGGCCCTCATTGCCTGGGCCTCCCACCCCTACCCCACTGTGTCCCCTGTCCAGTGCTGGCCTGGCATCTACAAGGGCGCAGCCTCACCACCAGGAGGCACCATCGCCCCAGCAATAGCCACATGGCCAGGCTGACTCCCAGAAGGGCAGGATTCTTCCTGGGAGAGGCTCCCTGGCCCTGCTGTTGACTCTTCTGGCTCCACCACCCCTGGATCCAGTGGGATCAACCCCAGAGCCCTTCCTCCACTCACTCTGGGCAGGACCCTGCTCCCGGTCAGCTGTCTGCCCTTGGCCCCAGCCAGGCTCTGTACCTTGCCCCATGCCCCAGCTCCCTCCTGGCCTGGACCTCCAGCTGTCCCCTCACAGGCCTGCACCCACGCCCCCCTAGCCCACCTGCAGGGTCCTCTGCAAGTGGGGCCGCCTCTGCACAGTAGCCCCAGGCTCTGTCCCGGTCATAGTTGTGAGTTGTGGCACACCTGGGGGGCCATACCTGCGGTGAGGGGGGTCCCTGCTCTGCCAGCCCTGCCAACCCAGAGCTCCCCAGCTCCCCCTGCCATGTGCTGAGCCCCTCCCGCATCTCAGGCTCGGAATAGGCTGGAGTGGGGCAGGGGTGGGTCCCAGTCCTGCCCCCAGGACCCACCACTTCCTGTGGGCGCTGCCCTCCAAAGTACAGGAGTGGAACATGCGTCCCCCATAGCGGAAGGGGAGTCTGCAGGGCTGGCCATCCTCGGTGAGCACTGCCGGGGAGATGGCAGGGTTATCCCCGGTGGCTGCACGCCACCCTTCCCAGCCCACCTACAGGGGCAGTGGGACACCCCTGAGCCCACCTGACCCACCTTGGCCCTGGAGACTGCTGTTCGAGGGAGCTGCCCTGGGTGGGAACGGGATCCTGCCACCTCGGGCTCCCTCTGCCTCTGGAGCACTTGGTGCTGGGGTCTCAGAGCTCATGGAGGTCACTGGGGTCATGGGGATTCCGGGGGTCACTGAGGCATTAGGTTCTGGGGGGTCCGTGTGGTTCTAGGAGGAGTCAGCAGATGTTGGTGTGGGATAGCCCCCAGCCACTCAGGCTAGACTGGGCTGCTCAGGTCTAGGAAGAGGTGAGGACACTGGACCTCCGTGAGCCTCAGCTGGACCCACCTCTCCCACCCAGCCCAGGCAGGTGTTTGGCACTTCCTCGGGGCTGCAGCCCAAGCTGAGCACCACTGCTCCTCTAGGGTCCGTTCCGGGGTGGCCTGAGCATCTGGGAGCCCTCAGGGTCCCCATCTCCACTTCACCATTTGGACCCAACAGAGGCCCAGAGAGAGGGGGTAGCCTCATACCCCCAAGGGCCCAGGCAAGGTCACATGGGGATGAATAGTCCCCTCCCAGGCCCCTCAGAAAGCACTTCTTATTACCTGAGTCCCCCCACATTGGGTCCTTGGTCCAATCCATGCCCCCACGTGGGGACCCCCCTCTGACTTCATCCCAGGGGCCCCTGGTCACCCTGCAACCAGGGTCAGTGCTCACCCCGCTGGCCTGGGGAAGGACCCTACAAGGCAGCAGCAGCATCAGCAGGAGGAGGGGACACAGCTTGGGTGAGGGGCAGGGGCTGGGGACCCAGGCCCGGCGCCCCATGGCTCCTCCTGGGCTGGCGTGAGGGCAGCGGTAACAGTGTGGCCAGGGCAGGCGAGGTCAGGGCCTCATGGAAATGATTAACCCTGGCTGTCTCCTGTGCTGGGCCCACATTGGAACTCCCCAAAGTCTCCAACCCCCACACCTGCTGCCCAGCGCACCTTGCTCCTGCCCCAACGGCTCAGCCTTCCTGCTGGCCTCAACCTACACCAGTCCTGGTCCTGGACCTGATGTCGTCCTTAGGCCTCAGCTCACAAGCCTCCTCCAGAAGTCTTCCAGGATAACACAGGTTGGGGCCTGGACTCCCTGGCCTGGGTTCTTCTCCTTGCCTGTCACAGAATGGCCACTGTCCATTTATGAACGGTTCATGCACTAAGCCTGACCCAGAGGCCCACTAAGTCAAGGTGGGGTGGCATCGTCCCTGTTCCACAAGGAGTGAGGGGTCGTGCACAAGGCTATGTCTCCAGTGATGACCCCAGGATGGGGACCCTCATGGCCTGCCCCTTCCACCTGTCCTATCTGTGGGGGTAGCGAGGGCCCCCCTGCAGCTACTTGTGATGTTCAGTGTCCCCTCCCCCAGGAAGCCCTCCCAAGCCCTGGACTCCACTGCATCCTGGATGTGCTGAGCCGAGCCTGGGTCTGTCTGCATCCCAGGGACCCTTAGTCACCCTGTTAAGATCTGGTGCTGGAGGTCTCTGGGTATCTCTGAGCCCCAGCACAGCCCTGGGCCAGGCACCAAGGAGCCTGGGATGGGACATCACTTCTGGCAGAGCGAGATTGTCACCCCATTTGTCCCATGGAATGTGTGACCTTGGGCTGTGGCCGAGTTGCCTCAGGAACCTTTTCTCAATTTCTAAGCAGCCACCATGGCGCCTCCAGTGAGCCAGCAGCTCTGCCCTGTGAGCACTGGGGGGCAGGGGAGGGCCCCTCAACCTGAGGCCTGAGGATTGACTTGGGCCTGGGCCAAAGCCGCCTTGCTGTGTACTCCAAACCCCACTATCTGGGCCCCCATTTTCTCATCTGTGCAGAGGGAAGGAGGGTGGACACTGAGTGACCACCCAGCTTGTAGCAGTGGGTGTGGGGGCCTGTGGGTGCTAGAGAGCCTACAGGTACTTGGGGGCCTGTGGGTGCTGAGAGAGTTGATAGGTAGTGGAGGGGCTGTGGCTGCTGGGGCCTGTAGGTGTACAGCCTCACTCTGGCCTCCGGAACTCTGCACATGCCTGACACCGTCTCCTAGCCCTTGGCAGACAGGTTGCATCTCAGATGCTCCCTGCCGAGAAGCCTTCCCTGACCATCCCACTAAATGAGGCAGGCACCTGGCTGAGAGCTGCCATCCGCTGTGACCACTGAGCGTGTCTCCCAGGGGAGCCTGCCTCTCCCTACAGGGGAGAATGGGAGGAGGGGGCAGATGCCAAAAATCACTGTGGCAACCTGTAGGGAACGGTGCCAAGTAGACTAGACCCAGACACAGGGCCAGGCCCCCTTAGAGTCCCTCGGCCTCCCCACCAAGCGCTGTCCCCTCCCCAGTCCTCTCTGCCTCCTGGAGTGGTCTCTGTGTGCTCAGGGAGACCCACAGGAGCACGGGCTCCCCAGGGCAACTGCGCATCCCCAGCCCCAGCAAGACACCTGGTGGGTCCCCAGCAATGTTTTATTGGATGGAGGCTGAGTGCCAAGAGGCAGCATGGCAGGGTGTGAGGACCCGTGGCCACCGTGGGAGTGTCAGGGCAGTCCGTCCAATGTGGTCGTCCTCCCTCTCCTGGTTTGGCTCCTGAGGGGGTGGCTGCCAAGGTGGCCCGTCCAAGGCTCTCGAGGAAATTCTCAGGCCACACACACACATGTCCACATGAAAGTTGGCCAGGCTGGGAAACTTCAAACAAAGGTGGCGTGGAATGTGCTGGCCTTGGGCTTGGGAGGCTCCCTCAGGCCAGAGTTCCGTCCAGGTGTGTCTGGTGTAGGGGACCCACTGGCTCCTAAACGCCTGGGGCCTGCCTGCAGTGCAGAGCCAGCAACCAGATCCACATCAATGATTGTGTTGACCGGGAGGCCTCGACTGCCACGGGCCCCGCCTCCTGTCAAAGGGAAAAGTAAGAAGCTGTCACGGGCCTGGCCCAGCCCTGTGCTCCTAGAATTGCCCCCACACCCTGGCCTTGCACAGACCACAGACACAGGCTAAGGGTTCCCTGAAACACACTGAATCCACCCCATTGGCAGGTCCTCCAACCTGTGGCCAAGTCCATTCCCAGCTCAGTCTGCAGAGCCCTGGGCAGGCAGCACCAGACACCACGGGGAGGGGCCAGAGGCCAAGGCGGCCGGGTCAGGAACATCAAGAGGCTGGTCCAGCAGAGTGCTGGTGGCTCTGCGGGGGTTAGGGGATCCCAGCTGTCCTTTGGCCTTTGGGTCCCTCTGTCCCAGTCTGTGCAAGGCCTGTGGGAATGTCTCACCCACTCCAGGCACTCCACTTGAGCCCCAGCAGCCTCACCTACCTGGGCACTCCTGACCCACTCTCCCCTTAGTCCAGCCTCTAGCACTCTGTCACCTTAATCTAGGACACTGTTCCCCAACCTGCCTCCACCTCCTCATGCTTCCAGGTGACACCTGGGGCCTTTCCTATGGGACCCATAGCCCCAGTGACACTGGACTATTCCCCAGGTCCAGCAGTGTGCCTAGTGTGGGGTTTGTGACACAGGACAGGCCTGCAGTGTCCTCCTGCCCAGGCCGGTTTATCACAGGTGGGAGCTGGGATGGCAGAGAATCTGGCTGGTCGGGGCAGGATCCAGGCCCAGGCCTAGCAGTGCAGAGGGGGACGTGTCCCTGGGACCCAGCCAGCCACCAGGAGAGCAACTGGCTCTATGAGAACCCCTGCACCCCGGCCGCCACCCACTCAGACACCCCTTTGCAGCTCAGCAGGGACAGATCTGGGCCATGGGGTCCCATCAGTGGGTGGCCCCAACTCCTCCTGAGGGGCCAAGCACTGGGATGGGGGTAACTCTCAATATGCAAGTCCATTTGCCAACAGCCAGGTGGAGCAGGACCCTTACCCCCCACCTCCACCCCTCCTTCTATCCTGCCCTCCTGGCTGTCCACTTGCAGGGTCACCCAGGTCACTCACTTCACTCTCACATTCCCTCCTCTGGATCTGGGTCCCTCTGTCCCTCCGTGTCCCCCCTCCAGTGCTTCACAGGCCCTTTACCCCATCACTCCCCTGCCATCTGCCACCCTGACCCCCCATGGCATCTAGCCCCACCTACAGAGCTCCCTCTTCTGGGCTGCCCACTGTCCCTGCCTCCAGCAGTCCCCAGATGTCTGAATCACTTTAGAAACTTCTAAAGCCCCATCCCCCTGCCACACCCCCGGACTATTGCTAGTGTAGCTGGTCCCCACGGGGGCCCATTAGGACAGAGTGTCCATCCTGAGATGGGGTCCCCAGGGACCAGCACAGGGTGGGCACAGCAATGACCTGGAGGTGAACATGGTGAGATTCAGTGCAGGGTCAGCTCTGGGCCTGCTGATCCCCACTGACCTGGCTCTAGGTTTGGACAGGACATAGGTCAGGGCCCCAGGAGATCCTCTCGCTGGAGCAGTTCAGGGCAGCCCTACCTCCTCAGTGGCTGTTTGCCGCCTGCAGGATGGGGGTGAGTCACCTGACAGAGAGAGGGGATTGAGGGCAGGTTCCTGCAGGTCCCAGCACTTCTCCCTGGGGGCAGAGGTCCAGCCAGTCTCCTCGGGTGGGCCTGGAGCCTAGCCCTTGAGCTGCCCTGGGCCCATGAGAACCTGCCACCAACTGCCTCTCCTGGGGCCTCAGTTTCCCCAACTGTAATGGGAAAGCCCCACAGTCCAGCCCCACCATACCCTCACCTGAACCTCAGACCCAGGCTTGTGGAAGTAGCCTAACTAAGGCATCTCTGGGCAAGTCCTGGCTTGTGGGCAGAGGTGTGGCGTCCCCTCTGAGGTCACCCAGCCTCTCCTCTCCAACAAGTCAAGGCAATGAAAAGTCCCTCGTCCTGGCCTCCACAACACTCCACGTGGCCAGCATGGGAGGCCGAGTGCACCCCACTCGGGAAAATCCGTGGTGACGCCTCCAAGTTGGCCCTCTGGTCGTCCCGGGGTCCACATGGAGCTCTCCCAGTCAGTCCTCTGTCACTACAAATTTTCTGCTGGGGCTGGGGTCTAGCTCTAAGCCCCCAGGACAGAAGACAGCTCCACACATCCCCTTCCTGTCACCAGTCCCCATAGCTCTGAATGGCAGGCTGCCCGGCCAGAGGTTATGGAGAGAGGCCCAGGTTCGCCCTAGTCTCTGGTTACTGAGGCCATTTGTCTAGCACACCCATCAGGTTCTGAAGATGCCTATGAGACATCCTTGGCTGCAGAGCTGCCCTCTCAGGGACCCTGCCTGTTCCCTGCCAGCACCACATGGGCACGTAGCTCAGGGTCCCTGAAAGAGCAGCTGTGCAGCCAATAATGTCTGCAGCACCAGGGGACTGTGCTCCAGGCCTTCCCTGCCTTGCTCTCTTGTGTATGTAGCAGCCCCAGGCTGTGGCTAAACCCAAGCAGCAGGTGGCCTTATGGCCCAGGTGCTGGTGCTGCCCTGGGAGCACGTCCTGCTGAGGTGACAGGGGCATCAGTAGGACTGGAGGCCACCAGCAGGGCCTCCACCATCTCCAGTACAGCCTTGTTCCTGTGCAACTTTGCCTGGGCGCTGTCTGACACCTCCAAGCCCCCAGCAAGGGCCATACTATGAACCTGCCCTTCGCAGCCAGCAATGTCCTGGCTGGCTGATCCTGGGGTTCCCACTCTCTGAGATCTAGGAGTCCCTCTTTCCCATCAGTGACCCCCAATTACCCCTGATTTATCCACAAACATTCTTTGCCCTGGCTGTTGATATTGGCTCTGGGCAGGGCCTGGGACAGCAGAGCTCTACTCCTCCCCTCGCCACCCATCCTCAAGGCTCCACGTCTAGTGGAGGTTACAGCCAAGTCAGGCCCTGGCCAGGGCCGGGGTACCGCTTAGCCCCTCAACATCCCCCCAGGTCTCCTTCAAGACCCAGTCCCACCCCGCCCATCCCACTGTAGCCCCCTCCACAGTGCCCAGGGGCCTATGAGCACCTACTGATGGGTCCCTGTGAGGCAGAGCCCACCAGAGTCCTGGTTCTGGCCTGTGCCCCACAAGGTCAGCCCCTCCACAAGAATGCCTAGCTGGGACTGTGACTGTCTGCTGTGGGGGTGTGGCTGGATTAAAGTTCCTCTTTCTGCCAAGTATTTACTGGGTGCCGTTGAGGGGGAGGACAGCGTGCATGACGTAGCGTGGGTGCGGGGAACGGGCAGTCAAGGGGTGATCCAGGCACAGGCTTGCACTTGGGCAGACCCCGGCGGGGGGCCACAGTCAGGAGCTCTAGCAGTGCCAGCCCAAAGTGAGCACAGACAGCCTGTCCTGAGAGAATGTGTGTGGGGAGCGGGCTAGGTTGTGGTCATTTGCAGGCTTGGGGCTACACCCCCAGAAGGCCTGTCTGGGCCAGCAGGTGGAGTGAGGGCCGCTTATGATGGGAGTTGCAGCCCAGACTGGGTCTGCAGAGGGGCTGGGCCATCTGGTCAGCTCTGGGAAGCCATGGAGAGGAGTGGACTGGGCAGGTGGGATCTGCAGGCACCAGCAGGAGGTGGGTGTTCAGGTCCCAGCTCCATTCCGCAAGCCCCGAGCCCCCGGGTGTGCTCTGGGGAGGGGGCGCATCCCCAGCAACCTAATAGCCCTAAGACCAATGACTGCTGTGTCCCCAAGAAAGCCAGGCTCCCCAGTCTGCATCAGGATGAGATGTCTGGGCTGCATTTGTGCCTAGGGAGGGCTGGGCCCCTTACTCCAAGAAGGTGCCCTGAGGGTGCCTGACACACCTCCTCACAGCCTCCCAGGGACTCTGACTGGACAGTGCAAGAGCAAGGCAGGGCCAGGCCTCACTGAGCTTCTGTAGAGTGACACCGGCTGGGGTTGGTGGGGGAGCCTAGTGCAGATGAGCACCCGGGGGTGGTAGTCTGGACGCCCTGGTCCCCAGGGGCACTCGGTCCCCTGAAGCCTCACCTCTAGGTCTGCTCGGGCTGCACTGGGTGGGGCTGCAGAGCCAAGTACCCCTGGTTGCAGCCAGACTCCAACTCCCCAAGAGCATTCCTGTGCCCAGACACGCCCCTCGGGGACCTTGGCAATTGTGACACCGGGCTAGGAGGCCTCTAGTGAGCTGTCTTGGGGACCCCAGCTCAGAGGCAACTGTGCAAGGCCCCCTTTTGAGAGATGCCTGGCACCACCCTGCTGCCTGCCAGTGTGTGATCTGCTGGGCTCCTCCCACCACCTGGGCACTTCTGTTATGGAGGGAGGGGCAGGTAAAGAGTAGAGGCCCTACCTGCCCTCCGGGGTGCCTGCCAGCCCAGTGCTCACTCCACGGAGCCGAGTGGTCCCCAGTGCAGGGGCTGTCAAGGCTACAGGTCACAGAGAAGGCAGCTCCTCTGTGGCTCTGGACCGAGATCTGCTCACCACAGATTCAGTTCCACGAAGGTGTTTTCCTCAAGTGGAAAACACATCCTCAGGGCCTAATCCCCACACCCTCCCTGAGCACCAGTAGAAGTTCCCGAGGGCAGGAATCTCAGAGCCAGACAGGGTTTTGTTGGAAACTGGGTGGCTCAGGGGTGGGAGTCCATCTGAGCATCACCAAACCAGGCAAGTCCGACTTTAGGGCTGGCGTTCTGTGGGCCTACGTCTTCCTGAGCCCCTCTCCCTGCACACACAGGGATGCAGCATGTGCTTCATCAGAGACCAAGGCCACGCTACAGGCCCTGTGCCAGCGTGTGGAGCCTGCCTGAACCCCCTACATGTGCCACTTATGTGTTCTGGAGAGTTCCCTCGTCAAGACATAAACACGTACAAAACACGCCAGAGACACGAGACACACAGATGCACACCAGGCAGACACAACACCATGTGGGAACAAATCACACAGGCCACGTGGACACACCACACACATGCCAGGTGGACACACCCTACATGCTTCATGGACACACATACCACATACAGGCCACGTGGACACACCACACACAAACGCCACATGGACACACATTCCATGTGGACACACTACACACAGGCCACATGGACACACCACACACACTACATGGACACACACCACACACACGTCACGTGGACACACATGCCACGTGGGCACACTCCAGGGTGCAGACAGAGACAAATGCCACGTACACCCCCACCCCACCTCAGAGTGCCCTGGAGTCTGGAGAAGGGCTTTGCCACACCTTTCTTTTGATGTCTCCATTTACACATGGGTCATAAAGCCACAGAAGGAGAGGGGTTAGTGCACGGCCCGGGTGGCCCTTCTCAGGGGACAACAGCCAGATCCCCATTTGTGCCCCTCCAGAGCAGGGAGTGTGTGTGTGCCGCAAGGGTCTGGCTTCACGAGGTACTTCTTGGGCTGGACAGTGGGGTCATGGCAGCCCAAACTAAGGGACATTTTACAGCAATCTTTAGAATCTCTGAGGGCAGCCCCGGATGAAACCTAGAGTTTATTCTAAGAAATGTGAGCTGGTGCTTGGTCCAGGCTCCTGGCTGCCCGGGCCGGAAAAGATGCCCAGGACCCTTGGAGGCAGCCTCCCACCACCTCTTCACACTGATGCTGCAGGAAAGGCTCCCTCTGGAAGACGCGGGAGCTGCCTGATTTAGCAGTGTGGGTGGGGTTTAATAAAGTGAGGTGCACAGGCCTCCCAGCACACTGGGTCCACCACCTACAGCAACACCCTGTGACCTTGGCCAGGCCCTTCTCCTGCTGTGGTCTCCTCCCAGGGCAGGGCCCAAGAGCCAAGGGCTGGGGGCTAACAGGCCCGTGGAACTGGTCCTGCACTGTGCCAGGAAGACCTGCTCCCTGCACAGCTGACAACACCCTGTCCCCCCACCCCCCGCCGTGAGCATGTCAAGGAGTCAGCAGAGGCCCCTCAGCATGGCCACGTCACTGCTAATAGCCCTTGCTGGAGGGAAAATTGGGCCCCATGCAGGCACACACAGGGGCGTCTTCCCGGGACAGTCCTGCACAGAGCCAGCCACAGCATTCTGGAGCCAGTGAGGCTGGGGTGGGAGCTGGTGGGTCATAGGGCATAGCAAGTCCAGCCAGCTGCAGCCCCAGTCTACAAGCACAGGGATCATGGAAGCAAGAGAGCCAGAGGCAGGCATAGGCTGGAGCCTGGATGGCACTGAGGTCAGGCAGGCCTCCACACAGTAGAGAGAGGTGTGCCTGCCCTCTCTCTACTTGCTATCCTTGCCATGACTGCCGGCTGCCGCCCCACTGTTTAACTGCATGTGGTGGGCACACAGGAAGTGCTTGGTTTTGTTGAGTGAGTGATATAGTTTTAAAAATTAATCTAGCTAAATAAACTCATTTAATTTCCTAAAAACATATATTTCCCCTAGGTTAAAGTACTTGTATAGTTTTCTGAAGTGAAAAGAAATTTTGAAATGAAAAAGAAGAGTTTTAAAACAGTCCAGTGATGAGGTCTAGAGTTTATTACTCTCAGAAAAACAGACAGAAAACACAGGCGGGCATCTACAGAGGGGAGCAGGCGGGGGACAGGCGAGGGACAGCCGGGGGGCAGAGGCACAGAGCGGCATCCACAAACAGGCCTCCACACCTGGGTCTCGCATCCCAGCGCTGCTCACTGGGAAAGGACCCAGGGCCCCCCACCCAGGAGATATGTACAGATACACAGGCCATACATTGAAACGTGCCTGCCCTGTCCCGTCAAGGTCTGGGCAACAGGTCCAGCAAGAGCTGACCCTGTGGCAGGACAGACTGCACCCCCAACGGCAGATCATAACATAATGTCCACAGCTGCAAGCATCTCCGACACGTGCCCTGAACAGCGCCTATCTCTCGGGAGACAGCTGCACAGGCCACAGCACTTGGGGTCCTGGAAGCACCTTGCCCGGCTGCCTGCCATTAGTTATGTTGGGACTCTCATCTCAATCCCTAGTATCTGCAGCTCGTAAGAGTATCTCTCTGCTTCTAGACCACACTTCACTTTTACACATGCTCAATTTCATGCTTCCATTGGGAGACATGCTTGTGACACGTGGAGGTCAGGGCACACCACGATGTAGCTGGGACTCCCTAATCCACGGCACACCACCTGGCTCGGGTCCACAAGGCATGGTGCCCCTGCACACGGACCCTGCTCCAGAGCCACTTGCTCAGGAGAAATACCACTGTTTTTCCATCTTGGACTTAAGCACTAAAAATGCTGGCTACCCAGGCTTTCAAAGTAACACCTACAGCTTCAGAAATTCGTGGGCCTTGCCCAGGGATGTCACTAACCCTGGTGCAAGCACTGCCCAAGCATCACCCCCACGAGGGTGCCAGGGATGTGGCTGCAGCCGCCAAGCCTTTGTCTGAGCCTTGTGACTCGCCCCGACATCCTTGGACCCTGCTGCCCCTGAGCAGGCCGAGGAGGGGTGTAGGCTGAGGAAGGGTCTTGATGACTGGAAGTGGCGGCTAGGCCGCTGAGTGTAGCCAACCTGTCCTGCGGAACACTGGGTGGGCCACACTGTGGCAGTGGCAGGAAAGGCTGGGTGGAGGGTCAGAACCCAGAAGTACCTGGTTGTGAAGGTCCGGGCGAGTCCTGGGGGGCAGGGGGCGGCAGGAGCGCGGTGTTGGGGCTGCTGATGTGGGCCTCCCCCATCAGGGTCAGGTCAGCTCCCTGCCCATCCTCCACCGTCTGGATGTCCCCGGCCTCCACTTCCCACGGCTGCCCCTTCCAGATCTGTGTGGCACCCTCCTGTGTGAGTGAGGGAGGGGGCTGGCGGGTGCAGGGGGGCCCGCTGGGAGGCTTCGGCCCTGGTGGGGTTGTCCCGGGGGGCTCAGGGGGGCTGTGGGCTGAGCCTGGGCTGGTTGAGGGGCTGTCACTGCTGTCTTGAGAGGACACCCGTCCCTCGCTGCGCTGGGACAAGGTCTCCCTGCCGCTGCTCCAGGCAATTCTCCTGCTAATGCCCTGGGCCGTGGCTGGGGTGGAAAGCAGGATTTCCGTGGAACCCGGAGGCAAGCGAAGAAACTCTGGCAACACCAGGTCCTCCTTCCTCAGCAGCCCACGTTGGTCATCTGCTCTGTTGCTCTGAGCTTTGGAAATGAGCTCAAAAAACTCTATTGGAAGAAAACCCATATTGACCATGTTTTAGAGAGTTTCACACTAATGTGTGTCACAGCTGAAAATTCATTCTCTGGTAAGTTCTCACAGTGGTCTGTCCCATGGCCCAAACTACACTGCCTTCATCCCAGAACTGAAGCAAGAGCTCCCAGGGCTTCTGACAGTCTGATTCCAGAGTCTGAAGCTGCTGTACCTCCCTGAAAATTAAACTGTGTGAAGCTCCAGCTCCAACACGCAGCAGCGTGGACTCGGCCGGCACACCGATGGTGTGTTAGCAGGTGCAGCTGGGCTTCTTATATAACACTTGGCCCCTTTACACCTGTGTACTGCCCCCTTCTTAGACTGGGGTAAAAGTGACCATGACACTGAGGCCCAGCACAGCCAGAAGTCAGCTGCAGGGAACCCCCGAGGGGTGGGGTGCGTGTCGGCAGGAGCACTGCCTCCGGGCAGAGGGTGGTCCTTTGGGACCTGGGTAGAGGAGGTATGCTTGGCCTTCCTACCCAAAGGCTATAGCCCCTCAGGGTCAGGACAGGACATGGGCTCCTGCTGCCCAGCATCTGAGGATCCTGTGAAAACCTCCAGCCTCTCTGCTGGCCCCGCACAGCTCTTCTCCTCACCTGGCTGGATGTTTTATTGTATCTTAAGTTCACGGTTCAAGGTCAATGGTGTCTAAACTGAGCTTTCTTTAGCATTTAAATTGTATTCTTCAAGTTTTTAAATCATACATAGAGTGTAATAATCTCAAATGTTGATAGTTCCCAGAAATGCAGAAGCTTCAAAAAGAGTGTGTGTTTTACTCCTGCCTATGGCCAGCAAAAGCTGCAGGAGGCATGTTCTCTGGACCCTACAGCAAGTGTGACAAGCTGGCTGACCGGCTGGTGCACCTGGGTGGAGGCTCCGGCCTGGCAGCTGCAGTGACTTCTCTCAGTGCTGCGCCTGGTGACAGCTCTCGGGGAGGGAGGGGGAAGCACTTGTATTTCCTCTCAGTTTCTGGGCTTCACCACCTGCTGTCCCACACAGGGACACATAGGCCACTTCCCTATGATAAGCAGAGGCCGGCAAACCTGACTCCTGCTGGGCACAAGCTTCTGCCCACTGAGGAGCAGGACCCCGACTGGGCCTCATTCACGCTGGGCACAGCTCCATCAGGGCTCAGCTGTGAGGGGCCAGGTGGCACCTGTGGGACCTTCTGCACCTCCCTGACGCTCAGAAGGCCTGTCAACCTGAAGTTGACAAGGCCATAGACACACATCCTCAGTGTGACAGGGACTGCAGCCACTCACATGTGGGCACGTCAGGGTAGGTTTCAACCACTCCACTGGAAACTAAAAGTGCATTTACTGAGAAATGTGGAAGTTTCAAAAAGTGCACATACCCTCTGCTTCGTCCAAATTAATTTTCTGATATTTTTTTTTCCCAATCTTTGCAATAGATTCTTCTCTCTTTGAAAGCCGGGGATCCCTAGCATTTTTTCCATTTTCTCCTTTTATTTTAATAGAATTAGACTTGCCTAGTGTCCTCTCCTCGCCCTGCATTAGAAGGAAAGTCAAGGTTCCACTTACGTGTCAGCATGCGACCACGCACAATTCATCAGTCACAGATTAAAAGCTCTGCAAGTACAGATGGCAGCGAGAGGGAAGTCACATGCATCGCAGGCAAACCAGTTGCCACAACAAAGTCACACAAAAGGAGGGCACGTGAGGCTCAGCCCCCCACCACAGGAGACAGGGAAGCCAGAAGCTGTGTGATCCCTGAAGAAGGGAGCTGGCCTGGTGAGGACATGGGAGGAGCCCTGGGTGCAGATGGGACCAGTGGGGCCTATGGTCGTGCAGGCGGGAGACAGGGAGGGGTCACAGCCAGCCAGGGCGGGCGGGGAGGGGAATTACCGTAGCCGTGTGGTTTCTGGAACTGGAATTCACAGCTGTGCTGTGCTGTTTGCCGGGCGTACCTTTCTGCTTATCTGTGGACATGGAGCACAATGGGCAAGCTTTACAGGCGTAGTGCTGCCAGCCACCTGCGAGGCTCAGCAGAACCCGTTTCTACCGCCTTGGAGGGCAGAGCCACAGAGCAGCTGGGCACAGGCCGCCCGCCCCACAGGCATGGCCCATAGGGCTGAAGGCCTCACCTGGGGCACTGGGGGGACGCCCTATGGGTGGTGTGGGGGGCAAAGTGGTTTCTTTGGAAACCCAACTGGAGGCTTCTAGAGTAATGTTGGAAAGCTCATTTCGTACGCTATTTGGCATGAACATTCTTTAGAAAGCATAAGAGTCTTATAATTGGCCTGTGTGCCGTACCTTGGATCCAAAGTGAACTCCTCTGGCCCAGGTGTGGCCAGAGAGTCCTCAGCCCTGCCCCCCACGGCTCTGCAAACATGCTGTGCACCCACCCAGCTTCACCTGGGGACCCGCCTGTGCATAAACATGCCATGGGCCCCAAATCCTCAGACCTGGGGTGGGAAGAGGACCCACCAGCATAAAGCTGGTGGTGCCCGGCCCAGGCCACATGTGGGGCTCACCCGCTTGGCCGGGTGCCAGGCTGGGGTGACAGGCTCAGAGTTCTCTAGAGCAGAACAGAGCGGGGGTGGAGGGGAGCAGGGGTCTCCCTGTGATAAAGTGGGAGCAAGAACAAGGATTCTGCCTGGAATCCACACTCAGGCGCCAGGTCAGCCCTGCCATAGACTTCTGCCCTGTGGGCTCTGCAGATGGAGCCTCAGAAACCACCTGGGCCAGGGCCTCACTGGGCTGGTGTCCTGACAGGGCAGGGGCAGCCAAAGGCACCCAAATGGCTCCATACAAAGTGACCTTCTCTGCCAGAGCCTATGGGTGGCTTTCCAACAAAACCCCTGCAGGACAGACACTGCCCACTGCCCTCCCTGGGAATACTCTGAGGAGCAAGCCTTGGCCCTGACCACGAGTCACCAGCCCCGCACAGCTCCAAGCATGGGACCAGTGTCCCCAGGGCAGGAGTGTTGTGATGGGGTGACATGTGGGAGAGAGCCTGGAAACCATCTGACCGGCCACACACAAGACAAAGCCGAACTCCTGGGGCTGCGGCCTCAGCTCCTGCAGGCCACACAAAGCCTGCTGTCCTTGCTGCCTGCGCCGTGCCCAGAGAGGGCACCAGCGCAGGGCACACGGCTGTCAGGACCCCCAGGACCCCCCTTGGTGTGGGGACTCTGAGGCCTCCAGGGAAAACGGCATCTTTCAGCACTTGCTGGTTAATGTGCTCCCCCGTGAGTATGTAGGGTGTGTTGGCAGGACTGACCCCCCTTTCACAGGGCAGGAGACACACTCAGAGGGGTCAGGCTGCTCCTGGTCTCAGCCCCTCTGACTCCAGTTTCAGAAATGCACTGAGCGTCAAACCCTGTGTCTCTGTTGGTGTCACGGGGTCCTTGTCTGCAGTGGCAGCGGTTGGAGACAGCAGTTAGGGGCCAACAGCCACTCAGCAGCGCTGGGTGGCTGTGCTGGTCACACTCACCTTTCCCCCTAGAAGCGTCCTTCTCCTCCAAGATGACTCGCTGTCCATCCAGACTTGATATGGGGGCGCCAAGGTCCAGGGGCTCCTTCTCTCCACTCTGGGGCAGAGAAGGGACACTGAATCCTTCCCCCAGACTGGGATTTTTGGCAACAGCTGCGTGTGCTCTGGCCACTGATAGCAAACCTTGGGTGCTGGTGCCCAAGGAGTTCACAGGGCAGCTCTTCCTGCCACTGCCCGAGGGACGGCTGCAGCCCACACCCGGCCCAAGCGAGGATCCAGGGCAGGACACACTTAGTGAATACTGAAGACACTTTAATCCACAAATTTATTGTTCTTAAATATATAAAAAACACTCTTAAATACTACTTGGAGTCTCAATGCTGCTCAGAACGGGGTGGGGGCTCACCTGGGCAGCATCTCCGCCCCCCGGTCCGGCCACGAGGTCAGCACTGGAAGCTGCCTGCTCCCACTTAAACAAGGAGGCAGAGGCCGCAGCACCAGGCCTCGGAAACCTCGGAGCTGGAGTTCCTCTCCTGTGGTGGGGAGCCTCGCTACTGGGGTGCCACCAGTGTTTCAAAAAAGAAGTGTGAGCTTGTGTGTGGCCTGTCAGATCTCCTGTCAGTCAGGAGAACAACTGAGGTGCAGGGGTGGGGTGTGGCTTCAAGCCGCCCAGAGGGCCAGGCCCAGGCTCTGTGTGTGGCCCCAGAGAGGAGGAGGGCCCAGGTCCTGCCTCGCTCCCGACTGTCCTGGGCCCATCAGGGTGTGTCCGAGCAAAGGCCCTTCCACAAGGATGCCTCACAGCCCCGTGTGGTGGCCCTGCCTGGTGGGAGCCTTCAGGCAGCTGAGCAAGTGACAGAGCTGGGGACAAGCCCTGACCCAGGCCAGGCCCACCTGGCAGCCCAAGTGCATGCTACCACGACGACCTCATTCTACAGATGGGGAAACTGAAGCCCAGAGGGGTTTCGCGCTGGACAGAGGAAGGTGGAGGGTGGAGGGCAAGCCGGAGACAGATTTCTGGACTCCAGGATGGAGCCCAGGTGGGGGCTGTGGCTTCACATTACCCTCGGAGCAGGTGCCTGTTAATAATTCAGTAAGTTCCTTTTGTTCACTTCAAAGCTCTAGAACAATGTTGAGGCCAGTTTCAGGAATATTAACATCCCAAAAATACCTGAAAAAATCACAGCCTTGATAAAGCTGACGAAGGGGAAGGCATGGTGAGCACTCTCTGAGGCCACCAGGACGGCCAGAATCCAGAGTCCCCGGTTGGTCTGGAACCGCCCTCGGGGACTAGGACGCTCCCAAGGCCTGTTTCCCACCCTCAAACAGAGATTTCCTGTTTTCTCCCTAACCCTCCGTCACATGAGGAAGGGGCAGCCGGCTGCGAATGCCAGCTCTGAGCTTCAAGTGTCAAGCGTGGACGAGAGTCAGGAGATGTGGTGTCGGCACTCTGTCACCCGACCCGATCTGCAGGTGGTGGGTCCACTTCAGGGGTGTGGGTTGGTTGGTTTCCCAAAACCACACTGCATATATCAATTGTTTTTGGAATGATCAAGGTACAAAAACTGATGAGGGAGTTTCTACTGTACAGAATGAGAAGAGAACCAGGGGCCAAGTCCTCCGACCCAGGGGCCCCACCCAGGCCCTGCGTTGAGTGGTGTGGCTGCCTCCTGCCCACACCGCTTGGCTCGGGAGACACTCACCAGCCTCACAAGCAGGCTGCTGAGGTCCAGGCCGTACTTGGCCACCACAGGCCGCAGCACCTCCGTGACGGGCTTGGTGGGCTTGGCCTTGAGTCCCACTGACCGGTTAATAGGAACGAGGTCCAGCCTGGGGGGTGGGCATGAAAACATTCACTACAAATATGAGCTCACCCACAGGAAGCTGCCCAGCAGCCCGGCGAGCCCATCTGCGCAGCCTTGGACGTGAGGCACTGTCCTCCTTGGGAAGGATTTTGCAGCTTGACGGCAGCTGAGCAGGGCACGTGGCTGCCTTCCCAAAGGGCAGGGCCTGCAGTGCAGTCCCTCCCCACGGTGGTCTCAGGCCGGGAAGGAAGGGTTCTTTCTCGCCCCACTCTACCCTCGACATCCTGCACAGTCCAACAGGGAGCAGCCGAGTCTGCCTTCCTAGCAAAGGCACAGCATAAGGCTCCCGCCTCCCCGCAGCCCACTGTGCCTCTCACCGGAACAGGGTGCGCGTCTCCAGACGCAGGTCCCTCGACTCCAAGATGCTGCTGTCCTGGTGTAGCACCAGAGGCTGTGGAGAAAGAGGTCAAAGTCAGAGCGGGGCCAGACGCCTCCTGACAGTAGAGAGCAGTGGGAACCCTGCCCACAGGGAGAGTGGCTGGACACCCTGACAGCACAGCTGAATCCAGATAACCTGGCCCCAGTGCAGGACACACACCCATCCTGTAGTCAGACAAAGCTGAGCGGAGAGGCAGCAGGCAGGCTTCTGCCAACAAGACCAGCCCTACACCCCGGCATGCCCGGGAGCCTGGTACCTTGTCCCCGCCCACGAGGAAGAGGTCCACAGCGGCCCCGTTGATGCCGTGCCGCTCACAGAGTCCCAACAGGATGTCCTTGATGGAGAAGCCTGCCTTGACGGCCACCACGCAGGACGTCCCGTCTGGGAGGAGGATGCAGCAGTGCTTGGCAGCCTTGTCCCTCTCGGGTGCCAGGGTCCTGCAGGCCTCCGACTGGAGCAGGGAGACAAGTGACCATGCGTGATGAGGTGCTGGCGCCGTGAGGAGGTCCAGCCAACCCTGGGCTGTGTATGGGAGCCTGCAGTGGCTTGTGTGCAGAATGTCACGGTCGGTCCACACAGGAGCTTTGCACAGAGCCCACTAAACTGTCGAGTTTTCTAAGGCAATACCAGGAGAGTGTTTATCTTCCCCTAACTCTGGGCTCTGCACAGACTTTCAACCTCTTGACCTAAGCATATCTAACCATGCTGCTCAGAAGAGCACGAGCCCTCGACTCTGTTGTGCTCAGGCGGCACATCTGGGCATCTCCACCTGGAAGCCGAACCCTTCTGTGGGGCCCCCTGATGCTGCCTGAGGACGAGCCACCTCCTGGGTTCTCTGACTCACAGCTTCCTTAGCAAGCAGCTTCTTTGTTTCATTGTCCTATCTCCTTCTGATGGTCTGAAAAGCTCTTTCCCCTAAGCTTTATTTCAGAAACTATTTCCCCTTGTGCCCAAGCTGCCAGTACCCAGCCCTCCGAGGAGGTGGAGCCGCTTGGGCCCTGAGCCTGGCTGACAGGAGCTGCAGCAGCAGCCTTTGTGGCCCCAGGCCTGGGCCTCTGCAGGCCAAGTGCTCTGCATGAAAAAAGCCAAAAGACGGGGGCGGAATGGTGGTGAGCAGGGTTCCCTGGGACTACTGGCACTGCTGTACCAGGCAGGCAGAGAGACACTGGGACAGGGGCAGCCAAGTCGCAGGACCATCCAGCTGACCCCATAAATGTTCTCTGTCTTAAGCCACTAAGTTTGAGAGGGCTGATAAGGAGGCAGCAACAGTCACTGACTCCTGGTAAACCTTGACAGCCCTAGTGCCACCGGGGGAGCTGAAGACGAACGATGCTCTCCATGAGCAGGGCCTGACACTTCCGATGCCCGGCTGCTGCAAACAGGACGGCTTTCCAGAATCCAAATCCGACCACAGCTGACAGAGCAGCAAACCTCCATGCCCACCCGCCCGTCTGCCCTCACCCTGCTGGATCTGGGGCCAGACAAGCAGCAAGACAGTAGCTGGGCACCCGAGAGCAGGGAGTTAGCAGGGAATTGGCAGAGGGAGGCCGGGCCCGTGCCCGCTGTGCACCCGACAGCTGTGTGAGGCCAGGCTGCACAGCTTGTGCTTTTCCTGAGAGACAGGTCCCCTGTGGCCCTTGGGACAGGGGAGGTGGTGACTCACCAGGTCCAGGCTCCCTGAAGAGGATACGGAGCCCTGGGACTCTCGGCGGCATGGGCCTCCATTGGCATTGTGGGAGTCTTGACAGAGGAGACAGAGTGACTCAGATGAATTGGAAGTGGCAGCTTCACTTGTCCTGACTTGAGACAGGATCCCATCTGCTTGGTCCCACCTCCCAGCCCTGCCCCCGTCAGGCCGTGCAGACAGAGACCACGGGCCTCGTGCAGATGTGATGCGCCCTCCCAACCTCAGGGCTGGCAGGTGCACCCCCACGAAGCAGGTGCCAGTCTCTGCCCTGTCCACTGCCACATCCTGGCTGTAAACCTGTGCTCAGCCTGTGGCAGGTGCCCCCAGACCAGCACACACACAGGCACATGCCAGCCAGGCCTGATCTTCCTTGTCCAACCCGGAATTTCTACTACAAGCTGCAGGTTCTAGGACTAAATGAGAGCCGAAGCCTGTGGACAGCAGAAGGCGCGCCCAGTGATTGCTGTGTCTTTATCAATGACCCATTCAGGGCCATTTCCTTTGAGGGTCTCAAGGGAGCTAACAATCACTTGCCAACTCTCACTAACTTAAACTAACTCTACAATCCTCTGCTATTCTAAAAATCGTGACAATTCTTACAGAAAGGACTTTTGAAAACAGACCTACTCTCAAATCACGAATCTGCACGCAGTCTCTGGGTGTTATCAGGTCATGGTGGGATGACCAGTGGCTCCAGGCACTACCGGCCTCCCCAACCACCACCCACCTCCTAAAATACTTCCAGGCTTCACCCTGGCCCAAA
Source organism: Arctocebus calabarensis (assembly GCA_963573935.1). Taxonomy (NCBI): domain Eukaryota; kingdom Metazoa; phylum Chordata; class Mammalia; order Primates; family Lorisidae; genus Arctocebus; species Arctocebus calabarensis. Next base: position 57,468 of record CAUYON010168193.1, read on the forward strand.
ATCAGAACTTTTGAATTCTGGGGCACCCCCTGCACTCAGGGTTCTAAAAGCCCCCCAGAGGGCTCCCTGAAGCTCTGTGGCCTGTGACAAGGCTCGGTTCTCAGAACGGATCCTCTCAGCTGGTACTCTCCTCTCCTGGGTGCTCAGTAGGCCCAGCCACACCCTGCAGCAAAGTCAGTCCAGGCAGCCCCTCATTGGAGGTGAATCCTATAGCTCCCAGCTGCCTTCGCTTTGAAAAGAGCAGCCTACAACACAGCTAGGAGCTCGGGTGCTGCCCCAGGCCTGCACCTCCTATGGACATTGGCGGGAGGGGGCCCCTCACCTGCCTCCTGCAGGTGTACCTCCTGGGCTGACTTCAACCTGGGCACCACAGGCTTAGTACCAGCCCCTTGCCTTTAGGTGGGACACTCATTACTGAAAATAATCCCTTTCTTGAGTCTCTAGAGAAGCCCTTCCCAGCTCTCTCCCATGTGCTCCCTGTATCCACATAGAAAGGCCTACTCTTCCTCTACCCTCAGGGTGCAGTGAGCCACTCCCTACCCCTCTGCCAGCACCCATCAGGCTGGCAGACTCAGCCAGCAGGTGGCCAGGGGCCTGAGGCCTCAGCACCACAGGAGTCTCAGTCAGTCTCTCTCTCTCTCTCTCTCTCTCTCTCTCGCACTATCCATGTCACAGAGACTCTCAGTTACATACAGTAAAAACAACAAGGCAGAAATATCTTGAATGGGAACTTTTTTTGAGACAGAGCCTGACTGTCTCCTTGAGTAGAATGCTGGCATCATAGCTCACAGCAATCTCAAACTCTTGAGCCTGAGCCTCCCCAGCAGCTGGGACAACAACTGGCTTTTTTTCTTTTTTAAGAGACGGGGTTTTGATCTTGCTCAGGCTGGTCTCTAACTCCTACGCTTGAGGGATCCACCTGCTTGGCCTCCCAGAGTGCTGGCATTACAGGTGTGAGCCCCTGGGCCCAGCCTTAAATGGGAAAACTTCAAGATTTACAATAATTAAGAAAAGTTTAGGAAATTCTTGGTACCCAAACTCTGGTGTTATTAAAAAAAAAAAAAAAATGCCTAAGGCACAAGAACACCTGAAGAAGCCAAGAAAAAGCCTGGGCAGGAAAGCCTGGTGCCTCTGGGTGGACAATAAAATAGCACATTTATACTTTCTCTCTGAGTGTGATTGTATTTTCCAAATTTTCTGCCCCAAACACCTACTACTTTATAGCAAGAGGACAGCCAGTGAGGGCCACTGTGGTTTGGGATCGGGTTCCCTCAGAAGCTCTGTCACCTGCACACGGGGCACAACCCCCCCAAGGACAGCAGGCTGTGACCCAGCCTGGACAGCACGGCCCACATGGGCCAACACCACAGACCGTTTGCAAGGTCACCGTGTTCCTTCTTCTTCTGGGACCTCCCAGTGCTCCGAGTCCTCGACCAGGAGAAGAAGGCGCCTCTCCGCCTCCTCTCGCTGTCCTCCTCCCCCAGCTCCTCGTTCAAGGATCTTCCTGACTTCGACTTTCCACTTAGCTGCAGCAAACGGAAACCTCGGTTAGAGTCAGTTATTACGACAGTGTATCCAGGGAACCGAGCAGCGAGCTGTCCAGCCAGCAGAAATGTCCTGCACTGTGCCCCAGCCCGAGGCCAGCCTGGATGTCCTTGTCTCTCAGCTGGTGCTGGTGAAAGGACACCTGGACACCGACCTCTGTCCCCTCCTCAGAGCTCTCCACTGATGAACCGCGCCCCACAGTGGCCTGAGGCCAGGCCCAGGGAAGGGCACCTTTTTTGGTGTGGACACGCTGGAGTGGTCTGAGCCGAGGCTGTGCTTGGACGCGGGGCTGCTGGGGGCCTGCTGCGAGTCCGGGAGGGCACGGCCTTCCACCTCCGCCAGGATGCACTCCTGGTACAGCGGGGACTTCAGGAAGCGCGTGTAGCTGTCGAACTTCATCAGGTTGAAAATCTGGGGAACGGAGCAACATGACACGAGTGCACGGCCTGAAGAGACAAGGCTGTCTGGGACCCACAACCCGTCCTGGAAGGACCTCGCAGCAGCCGATTTCCACCTGCTGCCTGGAGCTCGTCTGAGTTACTTTCCAACATCCCTTCACCAGACCAACACAAACCAGCCTTTAACTGATCACCCTCAGAGTCAGCAAAGTGCAACAACTTCTATGCAGATGGTCTTGGAGAACATTAAGAATGAAACCAAAACCAACTGGAAACCTGACAGGTGAGAGCTGCCCTGAAATTGCCGCCTTCCATGTTTTCTAAAACACTGTTCTCGTGACTCAGCCACAGAGTGAGTCTGAGGGCAGCAAACAGGACTCTGTGTAGCATTGGGTTATTTATTTCCCACCACAGTGATGTCCTAACATTTATTTATTTATTTATCGAGACAGAGTATCACTACATCACCCTCAATAGAGTGCTGTGGCGTCACAGCTCACAGCAACCTCCAGCTCTTGGGCTTAGGTGATTCTCTTGCCTCAGTCTTACAAGTAGCTGGGACTACAGGTGCCTGCCACAATGCCTGGCTATTTTTTTGTTGCAGTTATGTAGCTGGTCCAGGCCAGGTTCGAACCCCCCACCCTCATAACCACTGTGCTATGGGTGCCAAGCCAATGTCCTGACATTAAACAGTTCAAGCACACACACACTCGTGTCATCATGAGTGTGTGACTTCGTGCACGCACACCGAGAAAGTGCCAAGAGCAGGTCGCCTGCAGAGTGGCGGGAACAGGGGAGCACCTCCCGCCTCCAGCCCTGCAGACCCCCGACGCTCCGTCTGCCCCCCTGAGACAAGCCCACTGCTGTCTGGGAGATGGTCTGGAACGGTGGGTCCTGCTGCCCGGCTCTGCCTAGAGCCCCTCAGACACCAAGACATGGGGATACCTGCAGCTGCTGCTCCTTGAACATGTCTGGGTGAGGCGCATTGAGAATGTCGTCCGCCAGCTGCGCCTGGCTGTCAATGTTGACAGGGGTGGTGGCTTTGCTGCACAGAAACTTACTGAAAATCTCCCGGGCCCTGTAGGAAAGCTGACAGGGGAACACAGCTGAGCAGGCGTGGGCGGCAGGCCTCCCCACACGTGTTTCTGTGTGTTGTCAGGGCCTGAGCCAGCTCCGGACAGGGGAGGTGCAATTCCACAGGCTCATTAACACCACCTGGCATAGATAGGCTGCGACCCCATGGGCCCTTCAAAAGCACGGTAAAGCCCGCAGAGGGCCGCCCCTGTACTCCTAATTGAGAAGAAAGGAGTCTGAAGGTGCCCAGTCCTGGGAATGCCCACGCGACTATCCCTGCGTGGGGAATCAGCGGTGCGGGCAGCTGAGACAGCGTCTAGGAGCTCAGGCCAGAGAAGCTGGGGTGTCTGTCTGAGGAGATGAGACTTGCTCCCCCCCACCCCGTGGCACCGTTATCTGGCCTCTTCAGATGTTCCACTACTCCATGTCCCCGTCTATCCTTTACCCAACCTTCTATAATGTCATCTCCCCTCTTTCTTAACCTTGACTTCTGACTGTTGTGCGTCCTTGCACGTGTACTGTTATGTACCCAATAAAAAGACTCCAGGAAACAGGACAGGGGCTGCCACCAGGCACGTGGAACAGCACACCCCCCGCAGGCTTCAGGTTTTATGCACTGAGTTTGGTGTATAAATTCCATCCTCTCCCCAGTGCTGTCTCCCTTTCTGGCCACTGACCCAGGCTAGGGTCCACTAGACACCCCATAATTTCTCGCTTGAATAAATAAATGTAAGTACAAACCACTAAGCGACTGTACTGAACTGGCTCCTCTATAGTTTTTGTTGTTGTTGTTGTTGCAGTTTTTGGCTGCGGCTGTGTTTGAAACCCCCACCTCCGGCATATGGGGCCGGCGCCCTACTCCTTTGAGCCACAGGTGCCGCCCTCCTCTATAGTTTTTTAACTGGATACTTTAACCTAAGACTGGGCAACACTATCCGTAGGAGTGCCAGGACGCACCGTGGAATTTCTGCATGGCGATCCCCACCCCGTACAGCAGGAGTGTAGGAGGGCAAAGCCCGAGGGTGCCGAGAGGCCTCAGCTGTGACTGTGGCTATTCACTGGGGAGCGGGGAACGAGGGACACCGGCTGTGCCAGGCAAGGACCCCACTGTGTGTTCCTCGGGGCTCAGCCGTCTGGCCTGCATGGCGTGTGAGGGGCTGTGAGTGTCCTCAGGACACTCTTCTGCTCCGGTGTTATTTAAGTTCCCCTTTAACACACACTCTGCCCTCTTAATTCCAACACAGGGAGGGGCAGCACGCTGCGGCTGTGTGGCTGAAGGCATTTACACCACCACTATGTTTAGGCAAAATTAAATACCATGTATATTTAAAAATTTATTCTGAAAAAGAAATGACATTTTCAAACCATGTGAAAATAGTTTTACACCAACTTTTCAAACTGGGCTAGATGTTAATCATATGCTAAACTGACCTATGGTGGAACTGTCTGCTCTTTAATAATCTAGGCATGGAGAAATTTACCTCTTTTTAAAATTTTTAAATTTTTTTTTATTTTTACATATACATGTGTTAATTAGGTTTCCACTTTTTGCCTTCACAGAATTTAAAAGGCTTAAAATTTAATAACTAACAATGTTTAAGATAAGGACTAGAAACAAAAACCATGTAAAGAATGAACGAAGATAAATATATTCAGAAAACAGACAATTACTGCATCAAAATATAAAGCAATATTAATAATAATAATGCCAAGAAAGTAATGTTCACATTGTCAAATAAGAGAAATTTACCTCTTTTTTGTCGTGTGCAGGAACATGATTGAAATATTCACAGGCCTGCCAGAATAAAATGTTTTCTTCACTGAATTCTTTCCTTAGAAAATCCTAAGAAAAACACCATCAATTAACACTGACACACAGATTAATGAAAGTGGGCACTTACTCTAGGTGGCCTGTCCTCTGAGTGAGCTCTGATTATTTCTTTATTCCTCCTTTTTTCTTATTTTTACTTCTACATGAGCTTACAAGCTCCTCTCAGTGAGTTACCCAAGGGCCTCCTAAGATAACCCTACAGGCTGCCCACACTGTGGGGACCAGGGCCTTGGTGTTCACAGCCATTTCCTCAAAGCTGCACCTTGCTCTCTAACACCTGCAAAGAGCTCTCCGGCAAACACAGGGAAGGGCCAAGGGGGCTTTCCCCTGGGGGACGGGCCAGCCCAGGCTCCCTGCACCCACCCTCGCTGAGCCCTGCGGGGTGGAGGAGACACCGACAGGCTGCTCGGGGGCTGTGGGGACCCGCAGGTGCTGATCTTTGGGGTGGGCAACCCATCACGCTCAGGTGGCCTCAGAGTGCAGACCACCCTGCCGGCCTCACGGCTCTCCCCACTCACAGAGAAGTAGTGGACACCCAGGGGGTCCTGCAGCAGACGCTCAAACGACACGGCCCAGCTGGCGACCCTCCTGTCACGCAGGCGCCGGCAGCTCTGCACGCTGGGGAGGCTGGCATTGCTGCTCAAGCTGTTGCTGCTCACGCAGTCCTTCAGGTCCGCACCCGTCAGCTCTGCGGGACCAGCACAGATGGACTGCACCCCCGCGCTCCGGCCACCACTGAACTTTGTGCTCTGGGGCACTGGCCGCACACGCGCAGCCACCAGTGCTTTCCTGACACCACCACGCAGACCCTACACGCGTTCACATGCATGCTCACACAGCACTCCAGCGCTCACGAAGGTGCACACTTACTTGAGAGTAACCAGCAACAGCCACGGGATCCACAGGAAAGGACTCCACCTTATGCAGACACTCACACACACAATGGTAAGGACCAGCCACCCACTGTGACCATGCTCAGCAGGACACATGGACATCAAGCAGGACAGTAAACGCCGCCGGACATGGGCCTCTGCATGACTCCCCTCGCTGCAAGTCCTGGGAGGTGCCGCCAGGAACCAGTGTGCAGAGCCATGGGGCAGGTGGCATCTCCTCAAAGGGGGCCCATGGCCTCATGACTTGTGCGCCCTTCTCTCCACTTCTCAATAGAGTGGCCAGGGCTCGGCACCCGTAGCTCAGGGGTTAAGGCACCAGCCACATATACTGGGACTGGTGGGTTCGAACCAGCACGGGCCTGCTAAAAAACAACAATGACAACTACAATAACAACAAAAAATAGCCAGGTGTTGTGGTGGGCACCCGTAGTCCCAGCTACTTGGGAGGCTGAGGGAAGAGAATTGCTTGGGCCCAAGAGTTTGAGGTTGCTGTGAGCTGTGGCGCCTGGTACTCTACCGAGGGAGACATAGTGGACTCCATCTTAAAAAAAAAAAGAGTGTCCAGGCATGATGTCCACGCTTGAGCTTTTAGCCACAATGCCAATGCAACAACTCCTGAGTGGTCCCTATGAAAGGCCAGCTAATTAGCCTCTGCTTCCCAGTATCTGCTAAGGAAGCTCCCAAGTAAAGGAGAGGTACCTGGGAAACCCCATTTGTCATCCTTGTCCCGATGTGACCAGTGTTGTGGGGCCCCTGCGCCCAGGCGGGTGGCCTGGCCACCGAGCCTCAGGAGAAGCTCGGCACATTCATGGAGATGCAGCTCTCCGCTGTGGCCCCGTGTCCCACAAAGGGTTGTCCTAGAATGAAGGCCACCAGGTGCCCTGCTGACCGCAGGCGATCACTGACCATGCTGTCAGGAGGTCATGTCTCCAGGTAGCAAAGCCGACTGACAGCGACGCCAAGGGCACTGCAAGTTTTCACCAGTCTAACATTGTTTCCATCTGCCCCTGTACCAAGCACGTACCCTGCTGCCCTGTGTGGGAATGAGCCACCCAGCTGGTCACGCTGAGAGGTCAAGGCCACAGGTACCTGCTGCAGGCCAGGACGATCACTCAGACACATCTCCTTATCACGGAGGAGCAGAGACAGAACAAGACCAGCACAGGGGCTGGGGAGGCAGCATTGACCCCTACCCCAGGCCGGAGGCCATACCGCACTCAGCAGCGAGCTGAGTCCACAGTCGTGTGACCTCAGGGGTCAGCGGGCTTCCCAGGAGGCCACGAGGCAAAGCTGGAATCTGACCCCAGAACCTGTGTCATCTGCAGTGTAGCAACCAGAGGCTACAGTGGCACGGACCAAAGCTCAGAAGCATTTAGATCAAAAAAAGAAAAGAAAAAGAGTAATGAAATCATTTAAATTGCTATAGAAAAAAAATTAAGACTTAAAAGGAATTATATTGGAAAAGCATAAATTTTAATGTTTCTTTGAATCCACCAAACTGTGTATATGCTTTTTTTTGAGATGAAATACTCGGGACACGTTGGTACCAGCACCCACTGGGGTCTGGGGAAGGCCAGCAGCTGCTGGGGATGCACATGGAAGCTCTGACTCAGAGTCAGTGGGGAAGAGAGCGCTCACCACACACCCCAGGCCACATACCACAGCAGGACAGCCACAGTTCAAGGGCCACTCAGAACCAAGGATGGCACAACAGGGGACAGCGCTTGTCACACACCCCAGGTCACACACCACAGCGGGACAGCCACGGTCGCTCAGAACCCCAAGGATGGCACGGCAGGGACAATGCAAGGGACAAAGCAAGGCTTCCTCCGAACTCAGCAGCTCTGCCATCAGGTCAGCAGAATAGTTTAGAAAAGCCTTGCTTATGGGCGGCGCCTGTGGCTCAGCGAGTAGGGCGCCGACCCCATATACCGAGGGCTGCGGGTTCGGGCCCGGCCCTGGCTGAACTGCATCAAAAATTAGCCAGGCGCTGTGGCGGGTGCCTGTAGTCCCAGCTACTTGGGAGGCTGAGGCAAGAGAATCGCTTAAGCCCAAGAGCTGGAGGTTGCTGTGAGCTGTGACTCCATAGCACTCTACTGAGGGCGATAGAGTGAGACTCTGTCTCCACAAA